>MJUT01048325.1:360633-370820 GCA_002080005.1 Gigantidas platifrons
ATATTCTGATTCCCAATGTTGCTGAAAAAAATATTTTGATTTTGGTGGAGGAAAAAAAAAATAATCTGATTCAGAGTTTTTGTCATATAACCTAATGTTAAATTCTGGAAAAAAATTTCTCGCTTCGCGCGACAAAAAAAAACATTCTAACTCTCGTGTTGTCCGAAAAAAAATTTCTGAACGAAAAAAAAACCATAANCCCCCCCCCCCCTCCCCTGCATGTTAAATGGTCGGTCCCTTAAGAGTACAATGCATGAACAGTAACAGTTGGTTCATAGAAATACAGGCTATCATGTTCAAATATAATTTGGGAGATGCATTATATTGGATATAGAACCCAATGAAAAAAGAACAAGCAATGAAAGTCATAAAGAAAGAAGTCTAGGATTACTGGTCAAAATACATCCAGGATATGGCAATACTGTACCAGGGACTTAGGTATCTAGACGTCAACAACAACACACCTGGAAAGTTGCATAAACGTCTTACACTGAAATGTAAGTCAGGGGGAGACAGACATAGGATACCTATCAAGTTTAAAATGCTCACAGGGAGCTATATACTACAATCACTGAGACACAAGATTTTCAACGAAGGTACAAACAGCCTATGCATGGCATGTAACAGCGACGATGAAACACTCGAGCATATGATCCTACACTGCAAAGCTTGGTCCAAAACACGGGAACAAATCCTACCGGCCATAGTAAGACTGTTAGCAGAAGGAGAAAATGTTATATGGAGTGGTCTAAAAGATGGAGACAAAATGCAAATCCTCATGGACATTACGAAAATTTATCAGTCCCTAAATATAAACATAAAGACCACAACAGAAGTGGAATTCCACGCAAGAAGACTGCTCTATAGAATCCACACTGAGAGATACAGAATGATGATAGCCAAATAGATGAAAGTCAAATGGGGGAGGGGGCCTGTCGGGTGGACCATAAATATTTATACTCTTTTAGTCTAAACCAGTTAGTCAATTTATATAACTAAATTCAATTTCATCCTCAATGTTACAATGTTTACAACTACCTGGTGCAGACAGCAGTCGACAGTGGGAATATCCACAACGTACCTGGCTGTACCTCTGAATTGTTCGTTTAAAAAAAAAAAAACAAAAAAAAAAACAGTTTAAGTACTTTATATCTTTGGATACTAGTGTTAAGGGGCAGTAGAGTAATCCACATGTTTTTAGATTTTAGTCCTTTCTAGCTAAATTTTACCTTTTAACCTGTGTTACGCTTAATTTGATCTTTTAACCAGTGTTAAAGTACATTTTTTTTTATTTAAATCTCTATTTTTAGTATTCAAATACTAGTAATGAGTTCTTAATATATTTTCTTTTAGTCGATTACTTTTGACAGAGATAAGCACATATTATTACCTTTTAAATACTAATTTTAAAAGTAAGTAGGACACAAATATTTTCTTAAAAAAGTTTATCAGTATTTTTGAATTGAAGTGAATCCCTTATATATTTTAACAATGTCAAATATGCAAGTGATGCTTTTAAAACAAATAACTACAATGGAAAATGGATGATAAATGATGGAGATAGACATGGATACAAAACTAGATCAAGTGC
The DNA here is from genome assembly GCA_002080005.1 of Gigantidas platifrons. Lineage (NCBI taxonomy): Eukaryota > Metazoa > Mollusca > Bivalvia > Mytilida > Modiolidae > Gigantidas > Gigantidas platifrons. The sequence goes on from MJUT01048325.1 coordinate 362,225, forward strand.
CGGCTGTATATTATATACTATGATTGTGATCTGAGTGGCAGTAATGAACTTTTTACTGGCAGTAAATAGAGAACAGCGACAATAACGTGACAAATGTAAATATAGATATTGTGCATGAGATCGCGAAAACAAAAATGTAATGTACATAGTTCAGCTAAGGATGTAAATACTGGTGAACCGGGAACGCATGCGCGGTGATGGGGGAAATTGTTCTACCCACGTATGTGGTTGACCAATAATGGTTGTAAAGGTGTCAAACCAGTAATTCAACCAATCAGAGCTAAGAACATATACAAAAGTAGTCCCTTTAAAAAAAAAAGTTCCTTTCACTTTGTTGTATTGTGACAAATACTGAATGGAATGGAATAATTAAAATTGATAATTGAAGTTAAATATATAAGGATTATTTTGAGCCCAAATTTGATGGATTTAGTTGTATTTTAATACCTCTATGGAGGATTTGATGCATGACCTATATATATTGAATTTCCCGGGGATGAATGAGCTATTTTNTTATCAGTATTTTTGAATTGAAGTGAATCCCTTATATATTTTAACAATGTTAATATGCAAGTGATACTTTTAAAACAAATAACTGAAATGGAAAATGGATGATAAATGATGGAGATAGACATGGATACAAAACTAGATCAAGTGCCGGCTATATATTATATACTGTGATTATAATCCGAGTGGCAGTAATGAACTTTTTACTGGCAGTAAATAGAGAACAGCGACAATAACGTGACAAATGTAAATATAGATATTGTGCATGAGATCGCGAAAACAAAAATGTAATGTACATAATTCAGCTAAGGATGTAAATACTGGTGAACCGGGAACGCATGCGCGGTGATGGGGGAAATTGTTCTACACACGTATGTGGTTGACCAATAATGGTTGTAAAGATCCAAGGCATCGTTTCACAAAAGGTCGTAAATCGTAAACTTGGTCGTACGACTGTCTTTACGATTTACGACTGTTTCACAAAACTTACCGACTTCCGATATACGACATTTATTGGTCGCATATTACCGACTGGGTCGGAGCAGTCGTAAATCGTAAATCGTTAAAAACAAACGTTGAATGTACATCATTACAATGAGGAATCATGCTATTCCATCACTTCTGCAGGTTAACAACTTGTAATCATACCTAAAATAAAATGTATCTCCCTTTACGTTGTGTATAATTTTCATATCGATTCACGTATTGCAATTTCCGCATAAATAAGTCATATTCACAAAAGGGATATTTCTTTTGTGTTTATGTCGTTGCTAAAAAGAAACTGGTATTGGTTATAAGAATCTTTCTAAATAAACCACAAAATTTTACTTTAAAAATCTACCTCTTTTTCTCTTTATTGCAAAGAAATCTATCCAGATAAGAAAAAAACGGAACTCCCACGATAATAACTGAAATATTGTTGAAACTGGCGTTTTAAACAAAATCAAACAAACAGACAAGCATAAAAACGGCGGAAATGTGCGCTTTATACAACGTACATGTAATTAGGAAATATTATACAAGGAAAAATCTCTGTGACTTTTTGGTACGCATGCAACTACATGCATTGTAGACTGATGTAAAAAAAAAAAACCCACTGAATTCGTGCTACAATGTCCAATTTTCAATTTCTTGACAGTATTTGACATCAAAATTACAAAAAGTCCAAGAATTCCAAATTTAATCGATATACATGTATCATCAAATTTTAACGGGCTGTTCAATTAGTTTAAGTTGGAACATTCATGGAAAATACTGAGATGTGAAATAATTGTCCACCAGAAAACGATCTACTGAAATGTCTCGTGTTTACTCACGGGTGCACGGGACAGACGTGTATTTTGAAAGTGGGGGGGAGGGAGCACAACATATATTTTACCTCCAAATGTAGGAGACAACCACGTATTTTTTCCATTGTTATCTCAAAAGGTTGGGGGCAACCACCCCCAGTTCTTGCTGCATAGGAATAATACCCGTCAAGTATATTCGTCTCAACTAGAAGTTACGTAAAGCGAATTACTACATGTATTCACTACGTATTAAAATTGGCTCTGCGTTATGACCCAATATGGTGGATTCAATTTTTGTGCTATAACTATAGTCAACGTTTTGCCATATATTAAAAACCTGCAATCAATTTTATTCAAAGAGTCATGCAAATTTACTGGTACTAAATACATGGATCTTTACATATGTACATGTATACTTAAGCATTTGAAAAGTTTCATTTGAATCCGCTATAAAATGTCTTTCTTAGATAAATCATAACTAAATCTGACCTAAGTTGTGATATTACCTGATAAGGTTAAATATATGGTGCCTGATGTGGGGCAAAGGGCTAAAAAAAAGTTGGGCGGATTCGAATTTTGAAAAATCACCAATGACAGTCATTGGGAAATATTTGTATCATTGCTGGTGAGCTCAAGGGAAGGAGTGAATTTTCTCCATATTATTGTTGACTTTTCTGTCGTCAACCTTATCAAAGCGGGTATTTTCTCCTTATTTCACCGCGGAGCTTTCCCTGAGAAAGCACTCTCCACTTTGAAACTGTCGTTTTCTACTTTTTTAGGGTGTCGCGTGATTTGTGTCTACAATGACCAATAAAATAACTATATTTAATATTTTGTTTAAACGAATATTAATTTATCTGATAGGTGCGCGTCCCGGGTAAATTGGTCGATTTTCGCACCTCCGCACAAAGAAGACGTCATAACCACAGGTCGTAAATCGGAAATCGGAAAAACATTCCGACAAGTTTTGTGAAACGGTCGCAAACTTAGTCGGCAAGTGGTCGTAAGATAAGTCGGTAATCGTACGATTTACGATCTTTTGTGAAACGAGGCCCAGAGGCAAGGTAAGGTACTTGCGCTTCGTGTCCTTCAGGAAATTTAGAAAAGCAAATCTTTTCTGATCTTCAGTTTTTTGCCTCCATAACATCTCTTGATCACTATATGAGGAGTAGACCCCTGCAGGTCGGAAGTTTCCGGCGCTGTATATAGCCCTTCTAGCATCCAAGAATTGTATATTAACGATATTGTAGACTTTTTCTATAAGGTCGGGGGTATTTTGAGGTTTCCAGTTGACAGACAGTTTTAATACATTATTGATGGATTCTGCATTGTTGTTGGTCCAAAGTTTTCCTTTTACTGAATTTCTTCTTGGTCTAAAAACATAAAGATTGATCCTGGACGTAGCAATTAGAAAACTCAATAAAAAAACAGGACACTTATAATTTACATGTTTAATACTGCATACTGCATAATGAAGGAGGAACTACCTTTTACCTTATATCCCACCATGTTGAAACTGCAGATTAAGAATGGATCAGATTTGGCTAGACTGAAGAGTTATCATGCAGATAAGGCTTGTGCAAGGTACAATGAAGGTATCCCAGGTCCCACTACCAAATTAAAAAGAAATAAACAACACAGTAGCAATCTATCAACATACACAACAATTGTACATTTTGTATTTAAAATAATCTATTAGGCCACACCAATTTGATTACTAGTTCTTTGGATTTTTTATACAAAAAAAAGGGGGCGAGCGAGCGATATTTTTATTTTTTATTTTTTGAAAACCATTTTTTGGGAGGCGAGTATAAATTGATTGGTGAGAGCGAGTTTTTTTTTTGTTTTTTTGTAATGTGTTAGTATGAAATAACTGGTGCACACAAATATTTAAAATTAAATGTAAATGAAATGCTGGTTACAATACCGATTCAGTAGTGGATGTGCTAGATTTTAAGTAATACAGTAGTCTCTTTCTTATAAGACATCTCTCATATTAGAGGGTCAGATTCATTGTGCACTTCATTAGTAAATTGCTAACTAATTGTCATCACCAGACACCACTATATATCTCTGCAGAAGGGATGGCCTTATAAGAGGGGATACTGTGTGTATGGGTGAAGGTTTCAGTTCTTAAAAAGCATTTGTCTTCTTAGACAGGCTCTGCTTACAAAACATGAATGACAAAATCCTAAAGATAAGACCTCAAAATACAAGTTGTTGCAGTGCCTTTAATCAACACACATTTTAAACTGACATTTGAACAGCTACAGGTATTTATGTTCTCTGTTTTTTTAGAAAAGAATCTCTTTCCCGATGTTTTAGCCTCTTTTCCTTGTCTTCGACTACAGTTTATGCAGATAGGTCTGACTACGGAAAAGTGTTCAAGTAGGTTTTGAAACACTGGCACTTGTTTCTGTTAAAACAAATTACCTAGATACTAATAATACCACAAGGTACGTAACCGTTCATTTGCAAAAAAATCTATGTCATCGCGATTTTCGCGTTTTTTCAACTCGACGGACGCCAGCATGGATGAATGGCCTACATCATCTGAAACTAAGATAATTTATCTACAAAATGATGTATAAAACACATACCTTTGCTGAATATCAACAATACCTTTTTCTGCGGGTCACTTGTCAGCTTTCATCATTAAAACATGAAACTGGGAGATTGCTACCCAGCAGTGAAAGAAAAAAAAGAAGAAAAGTTTTAATAAAAATTCTATAAAAAACAGAGATGTTAGAAAAATATATATATTGTTTGGAATGCAATATATATTTTTTCTAACATCTCAGTATTTTTTAAAGAATTTGTACGTACCTTGTGGTATTATTAGTATCTAGGTTAACTCGAATAATACATCGTCCTCTATCTTCTATCACTACTTAATGTAACAAAGCGTAATATAACGACTGGATTATTCGGGTTATATCTAAGTATATATTTTTTTTTACCAGAAACAAGTGTCTGTGCTTTGAATGTACTCATCAAAATCTTCTATTAAATTTTCGATAACTCCACAATAAAAACAACAAGGTGGAACAACGCATAATAATATCATAATAGTTGATTTCAACATCGGAAATACATGTCAGACTTTCTCTGACAAATATGGCCCATTCAGCTGGGGATCCGAAAGCATGGATTAAAGAAATTAATTCAACTATGTCATAAATGCGTTTGATATTAGTGTCATGGAGTACAATGTACACGCTTTCTAAGCGTTTAACCGACAAAGATTTGATTGAAAAATTAAAATTTGGAGCGGGATGCGGACTACAATTTTCCGGGTGCGGGAAAATAAAAAATAAATAAAAAGTCAGTTCTTCAAAAACAGGTGCAGGAATATCCAAAGAACTAGTAATCAAATTGGTGTGGCCTTATCAATAATTTACATTACAATAACACTATTATAATAAATACATTTTAAATAAATCGTCAAGTACGTATAATCCTCACTTTGTGGAGGGTGTTTCTAGAAAAGCAAAGGATACTGCACCTGTTCCAGTTTTTGGTGGAATCCAGGTTGCTCATTTACTTGTCTTTGTCCCATGGATTATGAGCTTTAGATTTTTCTGCAACCATGGTTACCCTTGATTTCACTTTGGTACACAGACATTTTCAATTGAAAATAATGGGTTAAAACCACTGGTTAAAATCAACTTGTGCTATGTATTTTATTGAGCCTCTTCAACAATTGTACAGTACCTTTAATTCATATACAAAAAAAATAACATTTTAAAATTATTGTACAAGCATTGTATCAGTTCTAATTGCAGATTTGCACCATTTATTGCTGATGCCATCAGGGACCCAATAAGAGAAAAAATTGAAAATTGTAAGGCTCTTTCCATCATGTATGACAGTGCAACCGACACCAGTGTCAGCGAGGTTGAAATCATTTATGTTAGGCTTTTACAAGATGGTTACCCTAAAGATTATTTTGTGGGACTTGTGGATTTGGAGCATGCACATGCTGATGGCGTTTTTACAGCCATTGATACAGACATGAACAATCATGGTAGCGTTCACTGGAAGGAAAAGGTTGTTGGTGGAGGTTCGGATGGGGCAAGTGTGAACATAGGGAAAAACAAGTGTTGCAACTAGGCTGAGTGATGGACGGCCGTATGTCCTCTATGTCAAATGCTAGTTACTGTACACGATATGTTAAAGAAAATCTATAAACATTACCATTACTCTCCCAAAGCACTGAGAGAATTACTGAAAACAGTTGCTGAATCTCTTGAAGAGAAATCTATTAAACCCTCAAATTTATCAGGTACAAGGTGGGTACTGCACATCTCAGCTTCTATTAAATGCTTGTTGAAAAACTACCTTGTCATCTTGTCCCATTTGGAGGATGTTTCAGTTAAAAGCTACACCAGAAGTTGTAGACAGAGCAACCTTTTTGGCCCAAAAAATGAAAGGCTATAAAGTGCTCACATTCATGTTTTTCATGGATGGCTTACTCAAAATTGTGAGCAGTTTGAGTCTGCAGTTCCAAAAGGATGGTGCAACATGCCTTGATTTCCTTGACTCTCTTCAGGCAGCTATCCTTGACCTGATATAATTGCGCCAAGCACCAGGGTCAAAACTATAAGAGCTGTTGGACAACACTGACCATAGAGACAACAAAGTCTACTATAAGAACACTGAAGTTAAATCATATGCTCCATTTGATTACACATCTTATCAAGGTATCATTGATGTTGTGATAGACAAAGTTACTGGTCGACATGAAAACCCAAATGACCCAACAAAAGCTGTTTTACAGGCAACACAAATCTTTTACACCAGTGACTGGCCTGTAGATCGCCAACAATTAGCTGTGTATGGTACACAGCAAGCACAGTTGTTGGAGGCTCATTTTGAACAGTACTTGGATCATATTGGATGTGACAGGGCCCAGCTACAGCAAGAATGGCTACAAGTCAAAGCCCATCTTGGTAACGAGAGTAAATAACATTATTCCAAAAATCAACTCTCTGTTCACAATAGATGGGGACAGATTCAAAAACATTCTTATGTTAATTGAAACAGTTCTAGTAAAAAAAATTAATGTATTTTCATGTTTATTCTACATTTAGTAAAAAATAGTCAAATATACTTATTAAAGAGGACAGATTAACTTGTTTGCCCATTGTAGAAGAAATTTCACAGTCAACGATTTTCCCACGACCACGGTCTGCCACCTTTTTTAAGTTGATTGACACTCAATTGAAACTCCTTAGGCCCATTGATAAGCTGTTATGACTACTTTAATAATAATCAAGACTATATATATCTTTTTTATTTTTATTGTTTAAAATTACAGCATACGAGTAAAATTTCAATAATCACACTCATACCTAAACACAGTTTTCACATGTATCATATATCTTCACTTTTATTCAGACTTTTTCACAAACAAGCTCACACTTAAGAAAACAGAAACAATAAAAACAAGAAAACAGTATAAAAATGCCCCTTTCATTCACACATTTGCTCTTAAATACAACAAATAGCGCTCACAAATCTACCCTTTCAGTCTCCACCCACAACCATACATACATGTACATAGTCAATTGAACTAGAGGCTCCCAGGAGCCTGTATAGCTCACCTGGGTATAATAACAACATCAGTCAATAAAACTTGGCAACTCCGGTCAAAAAATAACAAATGTAGCCCTCGTCATTGCAGACCCCGTCTCCAAAATAATTTGGGCCGGGGTTCCCCCTTTAATGCATGTTATCAACATTGCTATAAAAAACATAAATGTCAATGAGTCTCAAAATTTAGCTTTTGCTACTTCACATTTTGTAATAGAGTTGCTTCCCTTTGATTATTTGAGTAACCAAAAGTAGTGAAAATAAAAAAAAAATGCATTTCAAGAGGAATGCCTCTTCACATAGTTTTCGGACATTTTCAACTGTGGAACTTTTTTGTAGATCTTCACATGTTGAACATTTTTGCAGTTTAAACTTGACATCTATCTCTTATAGTTTTTGAAATAAAGGACGAAAAGTATTAAAATTTTGGAAATTTGAAAAAAAAAAGGGGGGGGGAAATAACTCCAAAATGGGATTTACTTCAAAATTGCTGGGTAGTTTTTGAAATACAAAATGAATAGTATTAAAATTTAAAAAAAAATTGATGAAAAAAGGGCAATAACTCCAAGATGGGTAATCAGATTTTCTTCAAAATTGCAGGGTAGGTAGATCTTGACATGCTGAACATTTTTGCAGTTTCAACTTATCATCTATCTCTTATAGTTTTTGAAATAAAAAACGAAAAGTATTAAAATTTTGAAAATTTGATGAAAAAAGGGCAATAACTCCAAGATGGGTACTCATATTTTTTCAGAGTTACAGGGTATGTAGATCTTGACATGCTGAACATTTTTGCAGTTTCAACTTATCATCTATCTCTTATAGTTTTTGAAATAAAGAGCGAAAAGTATTAAAATTTTGAAAATTTGATGAAAAAAGGGCAATAACTCCAAGATGGGTAATCAGATTTTCTGCAAAATTTCAGGGTTGGTAGATCTTATCATGCTGAACATATTTGCATTTCAAACTGATCATCTATCTCTTATAGTTTTTGAAATAAAAAAGGAAAAGTATTAAAATTTAGAAAATTTGATGAAATAAAGGGCAATAACTCCAAGGCGGGTACTCAAATTTTCTTCAGAGTTGCAGGGTTGGTAGATCTTGACATGCTGAACATTTTTGCAGTTTCAACTTATCATCTATCTCTTATAGTTTTTGAAATAAAGAGCGAAAAGTATTAAAATTTTGAAAATTTGATGAAAAAA
>MJUT01048325.1:385288-396414 GCA_002080005.1 Gigantidas platifrons
GTACACTTGTACTTATTCAAACTTTAAATAGGCACACTGGTACTTCCAAGATTAAAAGTACACTAGTACTTTAGGGTGGAAGAATTACACTGATAACGAATAGACAGTACAATTATGAGTACATGTGTACTATCAATCTGTTTTCCAAAATAGGTACATGCACATTCAGCACTTTGAAAACAAATATTTTCACCAGTTACTCGGACAATCACGCGCACATATTTCACTTGAATACAATGTAACAAAGATCCTTTATACTTGCAGTATGGCTGACAAAAGGACAAGGCCTCCTCGGAAATCGAGAAAGATAGAAGCTAGACAAGGATCTAGAAGAAATACTTTACTTGTACCTATATCAGCAGAACAAATAAGTGAACTACAACAAAATGGTACACGAGATACGATGCAGCAAGACATACAGAGTTGCATTTCTGCTGCAATACCGGACATTACGACATCAGTCATTATACTTTAACCCCACATGGGTTCATAATGCCCCCTACTAGCTTGCAATTAACAACAACTATAACTAATCATACACCAGGACAATCTGAGCCTGTTACACAAACTCCACGGATGAATACGAACATCGTATATCCACCAGTGAGACAACAGCCAATATTCACAAATACCAGCATTTATACGCACGTACCATCAACGAATACATTAACTCAGTTACCAAATCAATTTACGGAGAATGGATGTGTTATACAAAGTAACACAACTATGCACAATGCTTTAGTCCAACCAGTGATTAATACATGCATATTAGCTTCAAACCAACAACAGAATGCTGTTCCAACTATGAGTATGACAAATGAAACACTTTATGACTTTTTAAATACAACATGTACTTGTTCATCTAGCATGTTATTTGTTTTAAAACCAAGTATAGCTAAACCACTGGCATTGGGAGTAGACCCCACAATTAACCCTCTAGTGCCCAAACCTCTATCAAGGTTTAGAAAAATTATGTTGTTGATTAAAAGTAAGTATTTGGGATATATCTAATACAAATCAGGGGATGTTTTAGGTTTTTCGAAAAATATTTAATGTAGTATATCTGCTACATCGGGAATTATAATATGATGTATCAAATATGCTACTTAACTAATTATTGAAGAATACTGTTTAAAACCAAATTAATGCAATTCAATAACTAGATTAATAACAAGAAACATGAACAATAAAATATGTTAAAATTCACAAATACACTAAAGTATCGGAAATGGCACAGTTGGATTTATAAATTAATGATTGTCTATTGATTATTACTTTGTAAAAAATTGTTTACTGGTTTGTATTACTTGTATCAAACGTTTTTCATTGAAACATATTGTCTATTGTGTGGACGGACACAGTTCACAAACAGATTTAATTAAAAGCGGAAAGCAAGAAAGCTTCACGACCGGAAGCATGTCCAGGGCAGAGCCCTCGTGTGGGGGTTTAGGAGGGAACGGAAAACGATTTTAAGCGTACATAGATGTACAAATGGCGAAATCTGAACAATAAAAGACATGAAATATATTCTTATTTTATCATGGAAACAATACAAAAATCGAAGTTGTTAATATATTTTTGCTGAATATGAAAGTTTCTACACCGCTTTTCAGAATAATTTTAAGTTGCAAACATTCAGCATCACAAAGCATTGAATTTATAGCGAAGATTATCATAAATGCAAAATGTATGAAAGAAACATTCAAAGAATAAAGTTTCAGAGTTCCACATGCATCCACCATGTCCAGCAACACGGACGGGTAATTAGATAAAACCAGACGTCTGTTGGTAACATCTTCGACTCTTAGAATTTCTTGTTCTGTGGATGTGTAACAACTATAAATTCGATAATCTCTCATCAACCATTCAGGCATTGTAGCTCTTGTAAAGACAGTTTTCACTTTATGATTTAGGTTCTAGAACGTGAAACATATTTTTGAAGAAAGTAATTTTGACAGTCGATGTCAGGGGATATTTGTAGCGGTAAACAAAAAACTGTTTTCATTATGATTTAGGTTCTAAACTATATTGTATCAAAACCGGGACCGGGGTATAGATATCTGTATACTTGTATATAAATTATTAGCAAATAAATATATATTTAGGTTAAATTATTGTTAAACGGATTAAGTTCGATAGCGTCCAGTTTCAGTTTAATATTTAATCATAAAGGGACATAACTTTGTGTTAGTAAAAAAGTAAGAACATATATGTTTATGTTCATATTTTAAATAATAGTTCAAAGAGAATTTAATGTTGTATATCGCATAACCATGACGACTCCAATGCATGCTTACTGAGTTACTGCATGCATTAATTTTCGCTCAACTGTTTTGAAGAGAAAAACATAACGAATATACAACTGTGATGATTGCACAATTTCTTGATGGTAAGGCGCTTATATTCTGTGAATTAAATAATGGAATTCACAAAATACAAAAAGGCGCGAAATTTTCAACTATGACGTAAGGGAGATAACACTTACTCGAGTCCATACCGATGGACTTTCAGTTTGTCCAATTATTGAGAGCTGTTTTAATATATAGCTTGATTAAAAAGGAAACCTCACGAACATTGATTTCTGGCATTTCCATAATTATATTATGGGCTTAAGCCCGCAATATGTTTTTCCTCATAAGGATGTCCTGGACCAAAGTTTAACCTCATAAGTGACATCTGTTAAAACGATTTTGTACATATCTAATGTTTGGACATGCCGAAGGAGAAAAAGTGGCTACAGCTATCACGAATAAGGGATTTGGAGCACCGACAGACGAGTTTGCAGTTAATAAAACTGTTTTCACTTGATGATTTAAGATCTAAGCTAGAGTTTCAGTTAAACCGGGACCGGGGGTATATATATATCTGTGGGCGGAGCAAACATTCAGATTGTTCGTTATTTTAACCACAGTTATCTCGAGGAGGAGAAATCAATGATACATAGTTTCAGTCACTTTTTTTTTTAACTTTTCACCTGCATTTTCCCTTTTTTCCCGTCCACTAACCATCTTCTTTAAAATAACTTCTGCCAGTATACCCAGCGGGCACATAATGTTGATTTTAAGTTGAGACGTTGATCAACTTGTATTCAGTGTTGATTCAACGTTGGCTTTTCAATGTTGAATATAGATTGTGTTGAATTAACAACATTAAATAAAAAAAAATCAATGCAAAAAATTAATGATACAATTCATATGCAGTATTTCAAAAGTGTCAAATTACAGCTGAATAACATCAGGACTTGCCTCTGTCAAACATGGCTTCAATGTCTCCAGGTGGGGTCGGATATTAATTAAATAATCCAGCACATCAAGCCCTAGTCCAATTCTATCAGATTTGCCTGGTTTATTATCATACAGTTTTATATAACAAAATCCAACATGTTTACGGAAAACTAAGGCCTTTTGTCTACCAAACTTGGTCTTATACTCAGTTTTCCCCTTGGAAGTAGTCTGTTGAAAAATAACGTTTTCTTGAGCCATTTCGAACGCAAGTGAGTTAAATTGTCCGAGACAGTGTCGTTTTATGGGAAAAAGAAATCCCGCGCAAATTATTTGTTCCAACCCACGTTTTTAGTGTTCTTACATATTTTGTGTCCATCCTGAATTACGCGCATGTGTACTCCATCTTTAAGAAACTGGTAAAACAAAAATTCAAAAACCACCCCCTCTCCCTTTTCGTAATAAATAGTAATGCGCATTGACAGATACTTCCACCTACTTATAGAAACGTTTTTTGTTTGTTTGTTTTTTTTACAAAGTTAAAACACTGATGTCCAGTAACACTTTATCATTATTCTTCCATATGGTTCACTTCGTTCAAATAGAGACCTCTAGAGTTGAATTGATCGGCGGAAACAATTTACTACATTAAAACTTTTTATATAAATTAAAATCTGAATTATCGTTAGCTTCATCATCAATTCTCTTTAGCTTCATTATAGACGGAAAACATAGTATTTTATGACATTTAACCACATATTGTAAATTTCATTTAGTTAAAATTTTACATGATATATTCTGAGTAAATTAAAACAGTGTTCGCCTCATCGTGCACCTTATTTGTTTGTTGCGATAATTTTGCAGAAATTTTCGAAATTGATTTTTTCACTATTGAAATTTGTGAAGAAAAAAATTATCCAGAAAATTTATTGTCCAATTTAAGTGTCACATATTCATTATCCTGATATAAACTTTTATAGTACGTTTTCGCTTTCTCTAGATCTTACGTAAACATTATTTGCAATATTTAAAGACAGAGTTGAAACTTTCACATGGCAAAATGTTTAAACAGTGTAAATAGATTGACAGTTTCCGTACACACCCCCTGTTACGGTAGATTCCCCCTTTATTTGTAAATAACGTATTAGTTCATCAATAAAATGCAGATATATTCATGTCTTTTCACTAAAATCAGACCCGATTACTCGATTTTATTTTATTTTCAATGATTTTGAAGTTGACAAAGTTCGACCCTGGTACCTGTGGTGTCGTTTTCTGTTTTTGATGTCTCATTTAACACTCGTTGAACCAGTTTACTAATTGAAACTTTTCTTTTATAGCATTACTATTTTATTTGGTGTTCAAAAGAAAAACCAGCATATCAAATCAAATCACATTAAAAAACAGACGACACTATCTGCAGAAAAGAAATAAAATTACACAAATATCAAATATATAATCCTACTAGTTAAAACGTATAGGCCAGATGGAACACGAAGTGTAAGTAAAGGTGAGGACAGAAACACGTGTGTCCTCAGCGACTGCAAATCGAAAAGTGAAATAATATAATGAATCTCGTGACATCTCGTGTGATCTCGCTTATGATGATATACTTTCTTGCTTGTTGATGTAATGAAGCCCAGGAATTGTCGTATTTACGTCCGTTGAGGCTGCAAGTTACATTGTCGACTCTCCGTAATTTTTTAATTAAACCAGTCATTACATACAAACAAAAACTAACTATGATATCATGGATACATACTTATTTTTATTTCCACATTTATACAATATTTTAAAACTGATGGTTTCATACATTTAGTTAGTTGTTTCATGGTATATTATAAACATTGTATCTAATTTTGTTTTAATAGATGTATTCTACCTCTACACAGTCAACATCAAAGAATCTCCATGCATCATCTTCCTCAGCAACGTTAACATCCTTGCAGGACCACTCAACATGAGGATCACATCAGTTCAGGACCTACAACATCGCAGGGCCACTCAACCTCTCAAGACCACTCAATAAACTTACCTGTCTACCTCTTAGTTCTAATGCTTACATAGAATATTTTTCAGTCAATTCTTTGCTGTTACAGTTTGTGTCAAGAGGCTGAGAGGATTTATGACTAAAATCACCACACTTTACTGCCATTCTCACTTGTACTGCAGTTAATCATTTCTTCCTCATTTAAATATTATGTTCTTTTGTCGCATAAGTCCACGAAGCTGTCACAAGTTAGCGTTCTTTGTAATAGTGATACAGAAATCTATTCAACTGGTCGGCCTATATTCTTCTAGGTTTGCTTCTGTAAACGTTTTTACTGATTTGGCAATAGTGAAGCAGAAATCTATTCAAGTGGTCGGCGTTTGAATTATATTCTTCAGACTTTATTTCTGTAAAATATGCTGCCCATGATGATATATTGGACATCTCCTGCTATTACTCTGACTACAACAGACTGAATTCCTTTAAACGGTGAACATGTGTAATGGCCTTATTTATAAGGGTAATAACAAAATCATCGAACACCGAGCAATCTTCCAAAGGGAAACTCAAAACTCATAAGTCAACAACCGGAAAACCGCAATGACCCTGACTTGGTACAGGCATTTCTAAAAATAAATGGTGGGTTGAATACGATTTTACGCGCCAAACCTCCACCTTTCATTACGGTTCAAAGGTTCCGATTGTCACTATAACGGAATTTATAACAATACTGGAACAAAATAGGTAAAATAGTAGTCAAGGCAGTACTAAATTCAGTTAGGAGGGTAGAATATTTCCCCATCTCCATCAATAACTATGAATTCTATGAAATATTTTAATTACGAAAGTAAATGTCAAAAACATTTTTACGTCACACATTCACAAAAAAATATACTTGACATTGTAGTTGACTCCCCGCTCATTACAACCGATTTGTAAATACACCGTAACTGGCGAACGACCCACCGACAATGACACTTCAGAGACCGACGAGGACATTGTGTTTATTTTTCCGTCATTTTCGAACCCGATGTTTGGCTACATTCATTGTTAGTACCAGTACAGTAGAAGAATGTTGTTGAACACCATGTGCACTTGCTTCCTGATGAATATTCTGGTTGGTGACATTTCCTTCCGTAAGGCTGGTGATATTATATCTATAAAATTTATAGTTATAAACCATCTGTATGTCGAGCCTATGGTATCCATAATTCGAAGTGAATACGATACCCACTACACCAAAGAGGTTGTCTTATAAATATGTGACCAGCCATGAAATTTTCAGGCTTATGGAAGTACCTGGGGCAAAATGAGTTTTTTGCATTTTCATGGAGGTTATATTGATACAAAACACCTTGCAAAGTTATTTTGCTTAATTCTGCCAAATAAGGGAATTATGGCGATTTTTGTAATTTTCGAAATTTCAAAAATTTAATTTTCTGTTATCTAAATTGATCAAATATTCTTTGATTCACTGATTACGTAATATAACCATTTTACATACCGTCAGTCTCTTGATTCTAAGCATTTTAACTGTAACCTTCAGTTTTTTGTAAAAAAAAAAAAATACATTCCCCTGCATAGAAAAATATACATTTTGGTTGCCATGGAAATAAAAGCAAAATATAAAACTCACATATTTTCAACATTCCGGACTCAAAAGTGCTAAGATTAATTATCACAATTAAAATTGTTTGCTTATTGGGGTTTAAAATCATTTGAACACCTTGCAATTAATTTAATATTTGGAGGAAGCCATAGTGCCTAGAGAAAAACACCGAACTGTATTTTTTCATAATCTGATAATGCTAAACATTACTTTCATGGGATTTCAAAGTGATATCAAAAAAATATACTTCAACAAGTTCATAGTATCAGTTTACAAATATCTGATATTCAGCATCCTTTGTCTTTGAATTAGACATAGTATATACAATAAAAGAGCATGTACAAATGTTTAATATCATGTCACTTAGGCATCATCAGACAAAGAATTTATCCATTCTTGTTCTTTTCATGCCCCGTCTCCTTGCAATAACTGCATTTCCTGGTTTTGTCTATGTGTTCAACAATAGTTATTTCTGGCTTTGGTACAGTAGGCTTTGGACATGTGATATATTTATTGTCATAACAAAGTGGTTGTATTTCTTGATACAAATACCACTGTCTCATAGCATCAAGACCTTTCCTTGGTAACTCAGATGGCATAGACGAGTCTATAACTACTCGTTTCTTTAGCAACCTGAATTCCTTTTCCAATGAATCGCAGTACTCTTTGACAAAGACAATTCCAGGTGATTCTTTATCAGCACGAAAATGATGATATGTTGTGAGCGATGAAAGTGGCTTAAAAAACTGCTTTGGAAATGTTTTCCAGTCATAAAATTTCACAGGACAACCCTCATCTTGAACAAATTGTGGTATATTGTGATTATTCCTTGAGGAATCAGTCACAGATTGCGCATTATCCTGCAAGGTTTCTGCTGAATTTGCAATATCTGATATTGAAACCTGTTCTACTGGTAAATTAAGTTTTGTCGATGTATTTAACTGCCATGCAAAAATTGTTGGAATGAACTTGTACAGATTACTTTCAGTTCGGGTACACATAACTTCATCTATTGGCTTCTGTGTTAAACTACGCTGATTTTTTTTCAGAGTATGTTTCTTTTTTACAGCAGTTTGTTTTTGCTACACTTCCTGTCAATTTAATATCACTAGAAGTGTCTGTGTTTACATAAGATTTTGATTTACCAGCATGTTTCGCAATGTCCATGTTTTGAATAATTGTTTCTTCCTTTCCATCACTTGTTTTATTTGTTTGAACATCCTTTTTTTTTTTAAACATTGATGATTCTTAAATCTTTGAATGCTACTGAATACTAGAGAGCAGGTGGTACAGTATCTTCATTTATGATTGGCAAGTCTCTTTTGTGATGAAAATTGTAATCTACATTGAAGGCAGGAAATTGTTTCTGAACACTGATGGTCCTTTAACCGTTGGGCCGATGCAAACACTTTTGTGCAAATATTACATGAATGTCTTGTAAGTCCATTTTCAGTTTTGAATGTTACATGACATTGTTCGCATGTATATATGTTGCCGTTATATGAATGCATGCCTTTATTTCCCAGTAGAAAGTTGCTGAAATCTGAAAAATAAAATAATATGTGAAATATATGTTTTAAAGTGAAATCCACGTATGAACAGTATTCACTGGTATATAATAAAAAGCAGGATATGGCTTACCCATATGATACAGAAAATAATTGCATTTTAATTGGTTAATTTTTCGGTCAATAAAGTCCCATACATGCTCTATAGGGTTCATGTCTGGCGAAATCGCAGGCCATGGAGTTGTCTGAACAGCATCTTGCTGTGAAAAATGTTGTACAATTCGGGCTCCATGTGGCCTAGCGTTGTCGTCCATGAACATTGGCCTGTCAGCCAACGCATGATTGTCGAAATGGGAGACTACGCGTGGAGAGAGCACATTGTCACGGTATTTTTGGCCTGTCGGATTACCATCAAGTCCAACTTGCAGTCAAAGGAAAAATAACCCCAGACAGATACACCCCCAAAATGTGGTTGTCCTGAAATGAAGTGTTTCGTTGGCGCCAAACCCTTGCACGATCGTCGGTAGGGCGTAACAAAAAACGACTTTCATCAGACCAGTGGACCCGTCTCCATGTGTGAATAGTCCACCTCAAATGATCATGTGACCAGTCAAATCGAGCATGGCGATGTGGACGTTTTATGGGTCGTCGCACTCGCATTCCCTGATGGTGGAGGCGTCTGATTACAACGCGTGTTCTAATGTGGCCTCCAAACGCTAAATTACCAGGAAGTGCACCAGCTGTACTGAACGACCGTTGCCGCGCCCGTCTGGATGTGAGCCGGTCCTATCTCGGCGTCGTAATTCATTCCACATTTTTTTTTAATCTGACACTAGCTTATTAGAATTGCTGTTTATATCCTAGAAAACTAAATTGTAAACATGGGCTCAAGTGTTTCTCTCTGAATTATTATCATAGTATAAGACATGTTGGGCACATTCCCTCAAATTGTAATATTATAATATACATTTGTATTTCAAATTGATAATAATTTTGCAAAATTAAAATTATCATTTCTTCTTCCAATAATATACTAACCAAACTGTACATTGAACAAAATCCACCATATGGTTCTTCAGTTTTGTTTGTCGAGAATTACATGTAGGTGTTTAATCTTGGTCTCATCACCACTTTGGGAAGGTATGCAAGAAGCCTTAATTGCACAGAAGTTATAACTCTGTTTCAGTTCATTAAAAAAACATTACATATACAAAATGTACTAGTAATATAAATGAAGATCATCTAATCTGCACGACGCGTTTCTTGAATAACCTGCATGTGATTTGCATTGCGATGTTGATGCTCTGGACAATTTGTAATGTCTGAATGACGTGGAAGTACATTCATGTGCCTTACTATTTAGTAAATATGTCTTCACTGTAGACACACGAATGTCTGGCAGCTGACTGGTGTACTTAAACCAGCCCTCCTGCTTTAATAAACATGACGATGTAAGATAGCTATTATCATTAAGCTGCTGATCATCGAACACGTGGTCTGCACATTTAAGACTTTTGTGCCCAAAATAATCTCCTGCACCTACCCCTAAGGTCTTTATACCCAACTCAATACAAAGAAGAACTTCCATTCCCTCTCTTCCAACATCGTAAATGTTTATACCTGCATTTTCAGATTTGTTATTATTTTAAACCACATTTAGTATATATTTAATCCAACAGGTTTATTCAAATGAATATTTGCTATTCTTCTTGTAAAACAATCTTTGCAGAACAGCACTTTTAAAATATTTTTCATAAAATTCATATACTTTGTTTATCATGTTGTTAATAAATATGTCGTCACGTTTTACATGAATACATTTGAAATCCTTAAAGGTGAATATCACAAAGTTACAACTAGTGGCACCAGTACATAATAATTGTCCCTCTATTTGGTAGAAATAGTCATGGTTGTTGTCGAGAAATAAGTGTCCTTCCTCCTCTTTTAAGAATGGTACTGTTTTTGTATTTGTCATCTGATTTCTCACAATAAAAGGACATTTAATTTCAAGGACAGTTTCACCATCTATGATTGCATCTGGGGATACCCCAATAAATGGGTGACTGTTACTGACAAAAATGCCACCTTGTCTGGTTCCACGACCATGTTCCGACTCGTACTTAGCAAGTGCAATTGATTCATATTTGTGTCCATGCAATATTGCAGGCGATTTAATTTCCTTGAAAACAGTTAATGAATCTGCTAAATCGCTGAAGTTTGTTCTCTCTGTTGCTTTACATATACGCACAAAATTTGAAGCCTATAGTCTTTTACATATCTCCTGTTTCCACATTTTATTTTTTGATTGACCGGTTGTTGAAGATTCAATAGATTTTATTTCATCTTCAGATATGTGTGAAATGTTGGCATACTTTAACCACCTTTCTGCTGGGTGCCCTTGGAGGTAGTCATGATCTGAAGCTACTGCATACATATTTGCAGGTGGATACAGTTGAGATATTCTAAACTTTGAAACATAAACAAATGTTGCCCGAAATAGTCATTATAACTTGCACTGTTTCTATATTTTGCTGGACGTGCGTCAAACTGAACGTCTCTTCCCTTCTTAACTGTTAAAGGAAGACTGTTGGCCTTAATCGGTGAGCCTTTATAGGGTTTATTATGGTGGAAAGTCTGTAATCTCTGTGTACATGTTTCCTCTGTAATTATTTCACCATTGATTGAAAAATTGTGAAGGGCCAAAAGAAGACAGCACACATGCTTGCAATGTGCATTTGGTCCCATCCCCACAGCACATCCACATTGACATTCATCTATGCTCCCATGTTCGTCAATGG
>MJUT01048325.1:408146-425813 GCA_002080005.1 Gigantidas platifrons
ACTCAAATCAGTATATGTATATATGATTATATTTTTCTAAACTACATGTATATTCAATATCAACACATACTATTCATGCATAGGAAATAAGCAAATTCTCACTAAATGATTTATCAACTACAATAGGTTTCTTGTAAAATTTTCTAAATGTACAGTCTTTCTGCCAACCAGCAGTTCTCAAAATTGTTGCTAAAGGAACTTTACTAGAAAAAGCAGCAGTTGTAGATGCAGCCCTAGTACTGTGTGGTTTAAAAATATTTACATCTATACCTGACTTATGTCAAATGTTCTTAGTCCATATACATATTGTGTCTCTACTGATAGCCTTATATGGTCTCTGTGTAGTCAAGAAAAGTTTTGTCACAACTGAATTACCTTCAGTTCTGATTTTAAAAGTTCTTTGTAAAAAATACTTTAAAGTTTCCAAAATACATAAATTCTTATCTGATGGAAATGCAGAAAAATGTAATTCAGCTAAATGTTTTCCCTGCTTGGAAGTTTTTAATAAGTCGCCAAAAATAATCTTTACATTTCCTGCATCTATAAAAATATTTTTTACATCAACCAAATGAATAGTCTGCCCTCTTTGGCCAGACAGCAATAAAAGTAGCATCAATAATTTTTGTGAAAGTTCTAATAAAGATAACGATTCTAGTGGAGACAGTTTTTGCAAATAATTCAAAACCTTGTTAACATCCCAAGTAACATTATACCTTGGTAAAGTTGGTCTTAAAGTAAATATGCCTTTCATAAACCTACGTACTAAAATATTGGAACTTAAACTAGTACTATTATCTAAAGATAAAAATGATGTTAAAGAACATCTTGCCGTATTTATACTACTATATCCTAAACCTGACTAGTCAAAAACATCAGTACATTTTTCACATTTACCGTAAATGGATTCATTTGTTTTTCACAACAAAATTGAAGCCACTTTTTGTGATAGTGCCTATATTGTACTTTTGTGGAAACTTTCGATGATGCACATCTAATTTCAAGAGTGTCTTCTGGTAAGTTTGCACTTTTAATTGATTCCCGGATAAACGAAAAACTCCTAATCTCATCTTCTCCAAAGGATGTCTCATCGTTGGATTGTGCGGTAGGATTAATAAGTCCGTCCTTTTGGGAAGAATGTAAGAAACCTGGCAAATGAGATGTAGTAATTTGGGAAACCAAGTCTGTGTTGGCCATATCGGTGCAATTAATACTGCCTCTGATTTGTCCCTCTCTATTTTGGCTAATACCCGAGTCATTACACTGAAAGGGCAAAATATATATAATTTCATATGTGACCAGTTAACAATAAAAGCATCAATCACATGTGCATGTTTGTCTGGCATGTAAGAACTGTATCTAGGCAATTGTTTATTATGTTTTGATGCAAAAAGGTCAATGTCACATACCCCATAAATACCTTGTATTTTATCAAACACTTCTTTATTCAACATCCATTCCATATCAGAATGTTTATCTCTGGATAAAAAATCTGCCTCGATATTGTCTACACCTGCTATGTGACTAGCTGACAGCCATATATTTTTATTCATACACCATATCCAAATATTTTTGGTTAAATCATTCAAATTCTCAATTTTTCCACCCATTTTGTTTATATAGGTTACTGCTACAGTATTATCCATGTACAACTTTACATGACAGTTTGTTAAAGTAGAGCAAAATTATTTTATGCCCAAAAAACCAGCTTTTAATTCCAAATAATTAATATGGCACTGTTTTTCGCTGTCGTTCCAAAACCCTTTGAGCACATTCGCCTGTATTTTCATTGAAACATCCCCAACTTTTCATAGAACTATCACTTTTAATAACTAAAATTGGATCATCAATCTCTAAAGACTTAGAACTATTAGTCACATTATCTATCCACCACTGTATACAAAGTAGTGATTTATTTGAGACCGTGATATAACTATCAAAATCACAAGAACTTTCTTTTAAAACACAGTCCTTTTCTATTTCTAATGTTTTATAATACAAAGGTGCATATGTAACACCTGGTTCACTTGCAACCAGTTTACCAATTAACTGTGCAAATTTCCTAATAGTTATTGTGTTTTTCTCTACTATTTGTTTACACAATGTTTCTATGGCCTCAGCCTTTTCACAAGTTAAAGAAACTACCATTTCAGCAGAATTGATCCAAAAACCTAAAAACTGAATTAATTTTGTAGGATATAAAACAGATTTTTCAGGATGAACCGTAAATCCCAGTTTGTCCAAAAGTAGCACTGTCTCTTTAATATTCTCTACACATTCTGCCTCTGATTTGCTAATAAGTAAACTATCATCAATATAAGATACATTGGCATGTCCTTGTTTCCTTAATGTCGAAAAAAACAGGTTTCATAATTTTTGTGAAAATGCGAGGGGCAGTTGCTAAACCATTTGGCAAAAAGGTATATTGATATTTCTCACCTTCCCATATAAATCTCAAAAATGTTCTGTCTGATTTATCAACCATACATGAATAACATGCATCAGTCAAATCAACTGAGGCGAAAAAACAATCTTTTGTCACTAAATTAATTGCAGATTTCAAAGTTTCCATCTTAAAATGATGATATTCTACACATTCATTTAAAGATTTCAGATTGAATATCATTCGAAATTTGCCATTTTTCTTCGGCCGCAAGAAAATATTAGATACAAATTCATCTGTACAAAGCGAATCTGTTTTCTCGACTACATTAACAGAAAGTAATTTCTCAATCTCTTGATTAACAATAAGTTTCTCACGACTGTTAAAATTTATAGGTTTTGGAAGATTAAATTGACATGGTTGATCTTCAAATTCAATTTTGTATCCTTTTACAGTTCAGAATGTAAAAATCTGATGTTATTTCCTGCCACTGATTTAAATGTATTGCAATTGTTCCCGCCGTAATTTTTTTTGGCGTATTTTCTAATGGAATATTAAATTTCCCACTTAATGTTTGTGTACTTATAGCCATAACTTGTGTAAAACAAGTACTTACAGTTCCAGTGATTACTGGTTTTTGTCCCTGTAACGCTTTTTGCGTTTCCATAAAAAAAGATCCGGGTCTAGATCTATCACCAGATTTCTTTATCTCATTGTCTCTTTTGGTTTTATTCAACCATGGCTTACCGGGCACAAACTTCCCTCTGCCCTTGTATCCCCCCGAGATCTTAAATCCAAGCTTGTTCTTTTTAACAATGCCTTCAACTGCTTTCTCCAGATCATCACCAAAAAGATTGTCTGTAACTGGATGATCGTGTGAACATAGGCTTTGGAAATCTTCATTTTTGCCAGGCTGAATTATTACTTCCCTTCTACGATAAGACATATCGCAGTATGCAAAAGTCATAATTTTTAACGAATTTCATAGCGAATTTGGCAATTTCTTTTGCAGTGATTTTCTCCTTTGCATTCTGTTTTTTCATTATAATGTCAATCAAATGTAGTTGTGGAATTATTGCCTTGCAAACTAGTGTTTGTGTTCGTGACAATTTTAAATCCTGGTTTCTGGTATTTCTGCTAAGATGTCTCCAGATTTCATTGTTGACACGAGGTGTTTTCAGATTTGCACATTTCTTGGACGTAAATACTTCTCTGTGGCATCTTTGATCTTTGACCCATCAAGTTTTGTTCTAAGACCTGCATTTGTTACTTTGACTAACTTATCCATAATTTCGTCTCCACACTTTTCTGAAGATCCAAAACACTCCTCTAGTTCACTAAGTAACATATTTGTTTCATTTTCGTCATCCTTCTCATTCTCTGCTTCAGATTCAATGTCAGAACATTCTGCTAAATCATCAAAACCATCAGTGTTCTTTTCTGTCGGAAGATCTACAGTTTTTTGTCTTTTCGGCACTTCCTTGGAGATTTGGTCCTCAACTTTACGTTTTACGTTTGAGGTACCAGCCGACATATTGTCAGAGCATTGAAATTGTCTCTGAAGGGTCACAAAAGTGTCTGCAATAGTTTTCATTGTTGCCGAGTTCTGTTGCATATTTGCAAGAAACATTGTTTGAATGTTCAGTTCGTTTACACTGGGCGCCGCCATATTTCCAGAAGCCCGATTGTTTACATCTCGTGAAATCACTTGATCTGCCCGTGCAGTCTCGTTATCGTTCATTGTTTCACTCGATAATTCTACAACTGTGCACTGAACAGTTAATTCATCATTGTTTGAATCGGTATTATGTGCCATTATTCATTAAAAAAAAATACGCAGAATTGCGTTATATACAACAAATCTGACTATATTTCAGTCACCGAGACAAGCATATCTCGTTCTTTGTTTAGCGTACTATAATTAGTAACAGCACATGCTTTCATTCACACTGGAAACTGTTTTGATTAGATACCATCAAAACGCCGAGAATTCGGCCTTATATTTCCAGTCTTTATATTACACGTGAATACGTGATAACGTCACTATTTTGTCTTTAAATTTCTATCCAAATTCTAGTTAAAATCCAATAATATTCCAGATTGACCTAAATTTGCTTCTGAAACTGGACCACGTTGTTTTTATCTATGAATCACGTAGTAACTTTATCATCTCATTTAAGCCTGAGGTACCCAATTGGGAGAAGAAATCCGAATTGGTAGACTACGAAATAGGTGAGAAAGTATGGATATATAATCCGAGTTCCAAACCAGGACTTTCAGGAAAACTCCTTCACAATTGGCATGGACCATTCAAAATCATAGATAAGCTTTCTGATGTGACATTTAAATTACAAACGTGCGATGACCGCAAGTATGAACAAACTGTCCATGTAAATAGAATAAAGCGGTTTATTATTCCCGAGGAAAGGGAAGAGCAAGAAGAGCCAGACGACCTTAAGCCCGTTGGTGACAGTGACAATATCGTGAAAATTCTAGACATGATGCGTTCAAGAAATGACTCAAAAAGACTAGAAAAACATTACTTTGTGCAATTTGAGAGCGGTGAGACGAAATGGATAAGAGAGAATGAGATAAACAATTATGAAATTATGCGGGACTTTAATGTTTCAAATAAGGGCCAATAAGTAAGTGTTGATTTACAGACAGTAAAAAAAACTGTAAAGACAGATTAGTGTATATAAATATTATCATGTATAGGCAAGAAAAAAATTATATGTGTATGGGTGCGAATGTTATTGTGTGTCGGGACGCCACACTTGATAAGGGAGGTATATCATAAAGCTAAAACTTCATCTATAGATCTGTTATCAATAATTAGTTGTGATTCATTACTTTGACTAGGCGATAATGTTAAGAGATATTTTCCAGACAGTATGACCAACCGCTAAATTTTATGAATTATATCAACTGTGTTTATGCTTAGGAACTCCCTACATCAGAACCGTTATTTATGTCCCTGATAGTTTTTATGGTCATTTGGTGTGGTCTTGGATATTTGATATTGTGAGAAAGTTTAGAGCGCTCTGGTAAATGTGAGGACAGTTAGAAATTGAGTTTGAACGTGGATGGATGTGTTGCTATGTTTATAATCATATTTTATAGATAATGAACTTGTAAATAATAAATATGTATATATATGAAAACAGATTTGATAGTAATTAAAAACCAGTGCCAAGTTAAGGGCCCCGTGACACAATGTTGATATCGTTGTCAGTGAACATTTAAAAACGTCACAGCATTGGATAAATGCATATAAGAAATTAAACACATTTATCTTATCCGATCAGCATATTTGTCAATTCGAAAACTGTTTCAGGTTAGTGATGTAAATAGAATTCAAAATAAATTATCTACAAAGTTAGTGTGTTGGCTTATGGACAAAGAAGTAGACAAACAGGCCAAAAAAGGTTATGCTTAAGCAAACAGCAGTAACTGAGCATCCAGTAGAGCTCACTTCATCAAGTAAAAGGAAAATATGATATTTAGCTGGAGCTTGTGTGCATTAGATTGCAAAGCGATTACGTGAGTCAGTTCTCAGAAAAATGGGTCAGTGCACAAAGAGAAGCAAATTGTCCATAAAGTTGAATTACAAAAAACAGGCTTTGCTGAAGCAGTTCCGCATTAATGAACAAGACCTGTCAGACAATGATGAAAGTATGGCTGAAATTAATTTCAAACAAGGACAGTCAAGAGGACTAACAATTGTCAGTGATATTGTAATTGATTTTTTTCTTCCTTTAAATGCTGTTGTACAACAGAAACTAAGTCCAGAACAAATTGATTTACATTTTGAAGAATTACATCATACATGTAGATATGCAGTAGATAATGATGATGTACTGTTAGAAAGATGGATAGCATTGTTTGAGATACAGAATGACGAGGAGATTGAAGACGAACTATTTTTAACATTAATAATGGAACTATACAAGGACATCACAGAACACTTCATTCGAATTGCGTTTATTAATTCTCTCAAAAATTGTATGCCAAGGAAAAAGAAACAGGCATTGAGGATAAAGATACAAGTCTTAAGTGAAAGGCAAACCCCTTCTACTTCAAAACATGCAGAATCTAAAAGAAGCATTGAGGACGTTAGTCATGATAAAACTGAATATGCATCAATTGTCCAAAAAAAAAAAAACAATTAGAGGTTTCAGAATTTGAAATATACATATGCAGTGTATGTAAGTCTAAATGTGAATGGGAACCCACAGAAATCAAGAACGAAAGTATTGCCTGTGATAAATGTAACTGTTGGTTCCACTACAAATGTGTTCATATTAAAGGAAATGAATCGTTTTTGAAGAAAGAAAGTACAAGTTGGTTTTGTTGTAATTGTAGTAGAAAGGGATTTTGCAAGTCCGATGTAGTAATGAACGACAGGTCTGTCAGTCGTCCATTGTACTCCCCGTTTTTACTCTTTCTGGCCATTATGACAGTACATTTTAAAAAGCTCACGAGCCTATATATAAAGCATTTAAGTAGCGGTCATTCTAGTGGGGTAACTTTGAACTTGCTGACGGCTTTTTTTGGGGGAACATTTAATATTTTATGTATAGATATGCAAATAATGAGAAGGTTGACTTATGTAATTTAAATATTATGGAGACTTGTAATATTTTCATTGGCTGTACACCTTTTTTTGTAACGTGTCTTGACTCCCATGCCCCTTATAGTTGTACATCATGTGATGTTTACCCCAAATACCCAACCTTAAAATATCAAGACATATTCATAAATCAAACTTTATTGCACCATGCCAAGTACAGAATTCCAACTTTGGGACGCTGTAGAGGACCAGATTGGTCCAACATGCAACTGGCCCTCTAATATAAGGAGACTTTTCTGGACGCAGCACCTTAGCTAATTCCAAAGGTTGATGGTGGCTGCTTTTGTATATGTGAATGGCTGCAACCCTGTTGTATTCATGGAATGGGCAGATCACAAAAACTGTATAGAGATGAATCAGGTGCCAAACATTTTAAGAGACTATTTGATGATGTTGACTGGAAGGGCAGACGGAAATATTATGCTTATGTCTCAAACTGCAGGCAAGAGTTCATTGATGGAACACCCAAGAAATTTTGAAATGGTATCTTTTACTTTATTCAATCTGCAGTAATCCTAGCATAGTAAAATTAAAATCAATATCCATTTACAATTATATTCCCGAATCGAACACACCACACGCTGTATTATTTTTAGTAACATAACGTTGTACCCGATCGATAGAAATAAAATTAAACCAATCTTGTAAACTCGTGAAACATTATCAGTTTTTAAATGAATTTGACTATATAAATGACTTATAGTAATATAACTGAGGCTTAACATTAGATGGTAGTAATAAAATTGATGATTAACATTAGTTTCACATACATTAGGAGTTAACTTGCTGAGTTATATACATATATATAAGTTATTGATATGTGTCATACCGAATTGTATCAATGTTATTGAGAAAAAAAATGTATATTCTTATATTTTTCAGATTAATTTGGCCTGAATGGCAATACAACACGGATAAAAGACTTAAAAAAATTTAATAAATGTTGAAATATTGACGATCTTATTTTTTACCTGTAAAAAGATATCCAGATATATTTCGTATCCGTACCCGAATTACATTTTTTTTTATTAGAAACGCCATTTTCAAGCATCCAAGAGACAAGAATTAAAAAAACCACTCATTTGGTACATTTTTATTAACATACAATCTTTTTTTTATCCCATGTGGAATAAAAGTGCGATTATGCCCAAGAATTTACACTCGGGAAAGTCTGGTAGAAACATGGCAGATGTGAAGTCAGTAGTAGCGGAATAAATTTGCGAGCTCGTAATCGAGGAGGAGATGGCCACGGTTACGACGAGATTGTTGAAATCAAGAGATGCCGTGTCATTTAAAACTTAAAACATAAACTGAAAACAATTTGATCTCTACAAATTTCCACAAACATTGACCGTCAAAATTACTTTATACAAACATATTTTTCACGTCCTCGCAACTACAGTTGTGTCTGAGCGAGTTCGACCTACAACTGTAGCTTCCCTAGTTTAACTATTTCATGGTCGAACTCACCGTAGTTGTACTACAGTGACGTCATCCGCTCACTATAGTCCTACGAGACTTAAGCGGTATGTTCCTTTAGTTGCAATATGGCGGACAGATGTGAAGATAGAGAAAAGTAAGAACAGTTGCACAGAATATATTGACTTCAGTTATTAGTTTTAGTGAATCTGATACCACTTTATGTACATTTAAGGACACTGTACTGTACTGCACTGGCTACGATTACCTGGATTAGGTAATAATAACGAAAAATTAGGATTACCTGTATTCCGGTACTTATTGTCTTTCAGATAATCCTAATTTTTCGTTATTATTACCCAATCCAGGTAATCGTAGCCAGTGCCATTTTTTTTATTAGACACAATATAATACTTGGATAAGAGATAAGGTTGTGGTGATCATATTCAACTATTACGGTCATAATTAGGTTCGATAACTCTGTAATTACTTTTCGACTGGTACCTATATTTTCTCCGGAACTATGCAACATACCAGTCATAATCGGGTTCGATTACTAGAATCTGTAATTTAAATTTATTATGATCTAGCTTTCGATAACCCGTTAATATCAGAAACATATAAAATAATATGTCTCTGGTCATATATTGTAGTGATATAACATGTAAAATGCATTTCTTAGGTAATCATTGAATTCATTAATTTATCTGAAAACAAATATTCAGATGAATTATTTAAAGTAACTTTTACATTAAAATGTGAAATTTACTATTAAAATTATTCCATTAAAAAAAATCGGTTCAAAACATTAAGCATTCTTGCAGCGAAAAGTGAAGATTTAGAAAATTATATTCCTATGCACGAGGCTACAAAAGATTTTGGAACACGAAATAATCGTTTAGGAGTTGAAAAGGTTAGCCGAAAGCGGGATGCATAATGTTTTTTTTTTTGTTTGTTAATAAAGCTTTTGTTCCTGTGAAAAAAAAATGTAGTTTTTGTTTAACAGGATAGCCAAAATCGTATAATGCTATATTTTTGTTGTCATTTTTACTGGTCGAATTATATCATTTAAAAATAAAGTGTGTGAAATTATTTACCTGTACAATAATACAGGAAATAAACGCACCCGGGGTTCTGCCATTTTTATGGCTTTGTGTATAATTAATTAGGATGTATTGTACTCCCCTGTGCGGACCTTGACTTCTCGAAACAATTTACATAATTGCAAGAAAACAATATCTGTAATCCAGAAAAATTTCAAGGACAGTATCAAGCCAAGTGTTAAAAATTACAAACAAACGTTATATTATCGGCGTGTCCACAAAGTGGCTAAAGAGGAAAATGCACACTCTTCACATGTGGAATATTTTTCAAGAATCATGAATAAATGAGTGAAATACACTGATAGATGATATAATCTGTCAAATCCGTGTACTATTAAACACGAACACTATTTCCGGTGAGCTCCGCCATGTTGGATTTTTCTTGTTCGATCTTAAAAATTTTGTCATTTTCAAATACAATTGGAAGTAATAAGAACACAAATTAAACTGTTAGGAACTCGATTTTCGGAAAGAATCATTATTCAGCTTCTACAGGATATCAGCATATTGTTTGTCATATTAATTTTATTGATCAAATTTGACACATTTCGAGCGACTGAATTTACAAATTACCGTAAATTAATAGGGATTGTACATGCTTTATCGAGGTTTTTATGCACTTTTTAAAAAATAATTTGGAAGTATTTTCTCGTTAAATTAAGCTGATACAAATAACATTTTCTTATCGATAAACATTTCAAGATTATGTGGATATCAGCATAATTTTTAAATATTGAGCAGATTTTTTTTTAATAGCGATTTAAAGTTCAATCACCGTGCATTCTTTGTTAAGTTTGTACGTTGTTGCCAAAAAATTGATGAACTTCAAACGTCTAGGGACGAGACAAGATGTAAAATTAAACTGATATAAACGTAACAATTCCACATTTCCACATGTCAACTACTTGCAGGAAGATGCAAAACTATCAATTATTTACCAGGAATCGTGGAATTTTCAATTAAAGTACCTAGGGGTCGAGGCATTTTACATACAACTAACGGTAAAATCGAGGAAAAAAGTATTGATTTTACGAAAGTCCAGGGACGTAATTTCCCATCGATTTAAACTGAAAAGATTATTATTTATCGATCAGGTAACTATTACTGATTATCGAGAAAGATGCAAAGTAATCTTAAATTGTGTATTTTACAAGAATTTTCAATTTTCTAGCGCCTCCCGTAGCTCTCAATGTTAAAATTTTAGTGTATAGTTGACCGGAAGTCACGTCACAAAAGTCACGTGATGTCGCTAATAGTTCGATATGTGGTATACTGTATTCATGATTTAACTATCATCATAAAAATGAAAAGCTGGAAGTTTCTATCAGTGATATAAAATAAAAGCCACAGGTTCTAATTTAAATAGGGTCCGGGTGGCTCAATGAGTTAGGTCGCAGTATCTAACAACTCATACAAGCCTATCACCAATACGGCGTGGGTTCGTCCCCGGCTTTGTACATTACAAAAAAGGGTGCGCTCGACTCGCAACGCATGTGATAAAGTTTACCAGTTGCTTCCTCCACCTCTAAAACTGGTCGCCACGATATAACTGAAATATTGTTGAAAGTGGCGTTAAAACACCAAAAATCAAATCTAATTTACATATAATATTCAGCCTGCATGTATCAAAAACAAAAGTGCCCTTATTCTTACATGTGTATTACATGTAATTCCAGTTAAGCACCAGTTATTTTGATAATTAATATCAAGATAATGTGAACTATTTTTTTTATTGTTGTGATTTGGTCACCATTTACATTCATGAGGATGGAAACTTGCGATTGAACTGTGAACACTATTCTGATATGCTGTCCTTCAAAATGTTTTGTTAAGAAACGTGTGAAATATATGACTCGTGTGGCCGTTCCATGCAGTTTTTACTTGATTTGTTTGGCAATTCCTTTACTGTAAAAATACATGTTAATTCAATGAATAAGCTATTCTGTTCCAATAAAGTATTTTTATACTACAAATATCTGTTCCATCTGTCAAAATAACCCCAAAGGTGGTTTAATAGTGGAAGAGCCATGCAAGGCAAATTATTTTAGACACACTTCACTTTACAAATCGTACAGTATTAGATTAGATTAGGGACCGACCATTTAACTTGCAGGGGGTTATGGTTTTTTGTTTCGTTCAGAAATTTTTTTTCGGACAACGAGAGTTAGAATATCTATTTTTTTGTCGCGCTAAGCGCGAAATTTTTGTCCAGAATTTAACATTAGGTTAAATGACAAAAACTCGGAATCAAATTATTTTTTTTTCCTCCACCAAAATCAGAATATTTTTTTTAGCAACATTGGGAATCAGAATATTTTTATCGTTCCCTTAGAATGAAAATAAATCATGGTAGCATGAATTCATCATTTTTACCATGGGTTTGCACTTATGCCGATTATTTTACCACAAGTATTAGTGGTAAATTAATCAGGATATATTGCATACCCAAGGAAAAACTATAAATTTATGCTACAATGAATTATTTCTTAAATCTTCTTCAGAGGTAATTGTTCAGAAACTTTTTTGTTCTTTTAGGATATTCACACTTGTTATAAAGAGAAGTGGAAAACATACCAACTGTGCTGTGGGGAGGATGTGGCAAAAGTATTATCGTCAAATTCTGTTGGTAAGTGCATAGACATTTTAGCTGTTGTATACAAACATTAAAGGGGCATCGGTAGCCGAGTTGTTTTAACGTGGTTAGTTTGTCAACTTAAACCTTGTGACTGCTGGTTGTTAGTTCACGCCCTGTTATTGGCAAGGTGCATTTGACTTGCAATTGATGGAAGCAAATTTACATGTGACTTGCCGAAGGGTGGTGGTTTTCTGCATATACTCTGACTTCCTCCACCAGTAACACAGGCCACCACGATAAAGCTGTAGTACTGCTCAATGTGGCGTTAAACCTTATCTATCAATCAATCAAACATTACACTGTAAAAATATCTCTGCTATAAAGGGTGTTATAAATGAGTAGGCAAAGACATTAAATAAATAATTGGATAAATTGTTGAAAACTGAAATTAAGCTCTGTCAGTAGAGGGATTTCTTCTAAAATCAGATTTTGTACCATTAAAATTAGATGAAATAGTGCCAAAATTAGAGTACTGCACCTAATTTTATGAGTATAATACCAAAATGTAGATAAACAATGTCTGATTTTAGAAATGTATATCTAATGTCCCTCAACCTCATCTAATTAATAGATGTACCCCTAAAATTAAGGATGTTAGATGGGAATTGGGTCTTTGTTTTTCACAGTGTATGAACACGTGCAACCCAATGAAACACATTCAATATCTTTTTTTTGCAGATGGATCTGTAAAAGAACTTGTTATCAATGGTCTTATCCAATCGCAATATCCAGATGTTGCCGCAAAGATCAAGTCATATACAGATGTTCAAACCAAAGACACTAGTGAACAGCAAATGACATCATAGATTGACAATTCTGCCATGACAGAAAGAGAAATTAAAAATCCACAAAACAAACCTACTGAAAGTATGAACAATGACTCTGTTGAAGAAAACAATTATCCATGTTCACAAACAATACACGCATGGAAAAGTGGGGAAGAAGACATGCTAGTTTCACTCAGGCATGACAGACAAAAAGATTTTGCCATGACAAAAAACCATTCACAGCTGTGGTGCCAAATAGCTGCTGAAATCAATGAAAACTTTAACTCAAAACTTACAGGAATCCAAGCAAACTATAAGTATAATAACTTGAAAAAAAAGTGGAAAGAGGTTATAGATAGTGTGTCATCAACTGGTGCTGAACCGAAATCATTCAGACAAGGTGATGCTTTTAATGAATTTTACGGAACCAAAGCCAGTACCATACCTAAATTCACTATTGATAGCAGTAAACAAAACAAAGATACACCAGATGTTTCTGACGAGCAAGATTCTGCTAAGAAGGATAAAACTATTGTGAAAAAAACCCAGCACAAATCCAAAAAATAAGTCAGATTTAAGAAACTATGGAAAGATATCATGGGGAGTTTAAACTACAATGGAGCGCTTTAACAAGGAGAAACTGGATAGATATGATCGAATGTTGGATTTGTACGAGAGAGAGATAGATATGAAAAGGAAACAATAAATGTACCTGTATAAGTATTAGAGAAGAGGTTTTTTTGTTGACACAAGATAGTCATTATAGTGTTTGGGACATCTTTTGGATATATTGCTGTTGTATACATGTTTTTCACCAGGAAAATTAGTTAACATTTAAAAAAAAAAACTTTCTTAACATTTAATTTACTTTAGATTATTCATACCAAGATGGTGTATTTTGTAGCTTTGCCTTTTCGTTGTTTGAGGTATTCATGTATTTTGCAAGAACAATTACATGTACTTTTTTTTGGCTGATTTTAGTTTAAAACAGCATTAATCAATGTTAATGAGTTCAGCTGTTTCATGGTTGTAGGAATATGGTATTTTTTCCACGTTAAAAAAGAGAATTTATGAATGCACGTTTTTAAGTATTAACAAGATGGTAAATAGTCTCATAGGTATGCATGCTGAAAATGTGGTGGTGTTTTCTTTTATACCATTTTTTGCTGTTCAGTATATTAAACATTTATTTTCAGTATGTGTTAGAAAGATGTGTATTGTATGAAAACAATTCTGCTCTGAAATTTAACCATGTTTTAGCTCACCTGCTCAAAGGCCATTTGAGTTTTTGTCATCCATTAACTTTTCACATTTATTTTTCTCCTCTGAATTGAAATTGACAGAAATCATCTGTTAAAGGTCTTTCGTAAAATTTGCTCATTTAACATGGCCATCAGTGTAAAGAAATTTTCTCCTATGGAATCATTTGACACAGAAACCAAAATCTATTTCTGTTTGATACATGTAATAAATGTAACGGAATACTATAGAGCAAGGTCAGCAGGCTGAAATATATATTTAATGCTGAAGAGAAAGCATACATTGTATACTTGATATCAAATTGTCATTGTTTTGGGGAAAATGTTACTGAATAGATTTTTTTAATGTTATAAATCTAGTCAAGCCAAAGAGGCATTTTTTATGGTTATTTTTTTGTTAATTGTTTGAATAAAATATAATTTTCAAGTCTTTTTTTCTGAATTTAGAATGCTGAATGGATGTAGATCAATTGTGCAGGTACAATTTGCACTTTCATAGCTTTTGAATATGTAGAGGCTTCCGTGGTTGTGATAAAATGTAGTTGGATATACATCTATCTGTACAATCATTAGCATATGACCACTAAGGATGTGAGTTTAGTGTCTGTTAAGGGAAAGTTGTGCTTGATATGTTTTGTGTGATAAACTTTGTCAATAAAATGAAGATTACCAATGTTCCAAATACTCATAAGTCTATAGGACAAAAATGCAGGACAAGAAAAGGCCAAGTCTAACAGAACCAAACACAAAAAAAAACAAAACATAACACCAAACACTAAAGCTTGGGCAATTCGAACTTGCATAAAAACCGGGTGTGACATCAGGTGCTCCAGAAGTTTAAGTATGTCCTGATCCACCTGTGGCACACTTAAGGATGGTTTTCTCTTGTTTCCTACACCAGTAAAATTGACCGCCATGATGTAACCAAAATATTCCCAATCCAATATAGAGCGTGTCTTGCAGAGGTGGGATATGCTGCCTGTTTATACAGAAGTTGGTGGATTACACTTGCTATGGAACCTCTATATCTGCATGAAATTCTTGCAATACTCTTTGAAATCAGTGCATAATTATATATCGAGGTAAATCTCAACACAAGCTTGTATGTTGAAGTTTGCCAGTTACTTTGCGTTGATAGTGCTTCAACTATTTTGTCTTCCTAACATGAGCATTGTGCAGGGGCATCTGTGGTCATTTATCAAATGGTAGTTAGTCTACCTGTGACAGTATCCATAACCAAAAAAGTGAGTTCAACTCTTTAGCCGTGTGTACATATGTTGGATTGCTTGTTAAGAGCAAGCGGAAGGTCACTGGTTTTCTCTGCATACTCCAGCTTCCTTCACCCCATCCTGACCACCAGAAAATTACTGAAATATTGTTCAAGTGGCAGAAAACAAAAGTTAAATTGATCAAGTAAAACTGACAGTTACTAAAGTAATATTGAAAGTTGCAGTAAATACACCTTTCCTATAGAAAAACAATCGCTGAACAGGGAAAAGGCCAATAATCAAATACACAATATTATGCATAATGAATAAAACTACTATTTCACACAATTTAATATTGAAAATGGTAGCTAAGGCAAATTGACCATTTGCAGACGCCGCACAACACCAATGTGTCCATTCTGGAAAACATTTTCACAATCATTTAGGTCCAAGTCATCATCAATTACTATATACTCTTCTAGGTATTCTTTGTTGAGAATACAAAAGTTGTGCAAAACACACGCTGCATAAATAAGTTTACATATATATGTTAGTTTATGCAGAGGTATATCACGCAGTCTTCTAAACCTCCCCTTGAGGTGACCAACTGCCATCTCTACTGTCTGTCTGACAGATGAGACTTTTATTGAATCGAATTTGTTGTGCAGTTAGATGTCCAAAATTTTTTAAAGGTGTAATAAGCCAGTTCCTTAGCGGATAGGCACTATCTCCTAGGATGTGGTGGTTCTGCAGGAACATTTCCCCAGCCTCGGCTCTAATGTAAAGACTGGAATTACGAAGTACCCTTGCCTCATGTGTACATCCAGGCCATCCTGTGTATACATTTGTCATAATCATTTTGTCATCCACTACACTCTAAAAAAATAAAGATATATTATGGTCTTGAAAGCTTGTATAACAGAACAATGTATTAATATCGACTTACATGTACATGATATAGAGCTACATTGGTATCCTCAAAATCATCAGAAACACAAATGTAAACTTGGGCATCATTAATTTGAAAAGCATCAACATAAGTAAAATGCAAAACAAGTATTACAACACGAATATGTGTTGCCTGTCCACAGCATCTTATACTAGGAATAACTGTACTTGATCAAAACATTTTTTATCCACATAAAGTTGATCTGTAATGTACAGTATCTATAAAATTGACTTGATCACCAAAACTGTACAAACTCTCGACAAGACAAGGTGACCCCTTTGTGTCTATAGGTACCTTGCATATGTCACAAAAAGCATTAATGTTAACATCAAGTTGTATTCCCCAAGCATGGGTCTCTCTGACCAAGTGATTAGTTGACTTGTTTTATTGATAATTTGTTGACAGCATAAAACATTAATACTAGATGTTCCACAGAACGCATGTGTCATCTCAAATAGACTATATAAAAGTGTGACTCTACACAGATTGACAGACATAATGACAGAGTGACTCCTTTGTGTCATTGACACCAAAGTATTGATATCCAGTGGACATTTATTTTTGTTTTTACCTGCAGCTGAACTGAAGGAAATCCTTTGCGGTTATAGTAATCTATATCACCTTTCAAGGCTGCTGAAATCCGCACACGAGTGCCGTCAATGAAACCCACTACACCTGGTAGGTGACATATCTGTTCAATATTTCCAGCTATCTGTCTTTGTCTGTTTGGACTTGGCCAACGAATAACCTGTGAAAATAGACCAATCAATTAAGTTAACAAAATACATGTATGCAAGATTAAATGTGAAGAGTAGGTAATCTTTGGTTTTTCGAGCAACCAAAAGTATTGTAAAGCGACTACAACTGTCATGATTTTTCACATTATATTGGTAATAAATTGTGGTGTTGCACTAAGTTCATTTTTTTCAAACAGATGTCTCAAACCTACTGACTGATTCATAATGCCAAAGATTAATGAGCAGATGGAAAATTTTATAAACAAAGTATTGGCAACAGTGGTTCCCAAGTGTAAAACTAGATGTTCCACGGAATGTCACCTGCAATAAATGCGACTCTTGACAAATGACCGACAAAGAGATCCCTATATGTCTGCCTTGCATGCGACATAATAAATGTACGAACATATAGCTGAGGGTTTAATCAAGATGCACTTGTAACTTACATGCAAGTCTGTATAAATTTTAATCATATTCTTTAAAATTATGATTTTATTTGATTTTTGGTGTTTAACGCCACTTTCAACAATATTTCAGCTATATCGTAGCGACCAGTTTTAGTGGTGGAGGAAGCCGG
>MJUT01048325.1:449555-484030 GCA_002080005.1 Gigantidas platifrons
GGGTCAACATTTTAGGTGATTTAATATTATTTATTCGAATGTTTTTTTCAATATTAATATATAAGGATAAAAACACAAATTTAATCAACAAGTTTTTAAAATTTCATTAGATTTTGATCAATAATTCATGAGTAATTGAAACCAATTTAACAGTACCCCCCAATATGTTAAAGTGAAATCGATTAACTCATCAATATCTTGAATTGTATGCCCCCCTCACGAATCTGTCGCACATCCCCGATTCTCCCGTGCATGGAGTTCATCAGAGCATTTATCCTTCTCATGGGGATATTATCCCACTCTTCCAAAAAGGCAGCCCTTAATTGGTCGAGTGTAGCGGGGGCATTCCGACACCCCCTTACTTTCCTGTCCAGTTCGTCCCACAAATGTTCGATTGGGGACAAATCTGGACTGTACGGAGGCCAATCGAGTGGGTTAAAGTTATGATTTGCGAGAAAATCTTGACAAACTCTGGCTACATGGGGCCAGGCGTTATCCTGCTAGAAAATTAGGTGGTGCTGTTGCACAAATGGAACTGCAGCCGGCCGGAGGATTTCATCCCTATATCTTACGCCTGTTAAATTACCCGCTATCACAATCAACGTCGACTTTAACCCCAGACCATAAACGAGCCACCCCCAAATCTATCCCTCTCAAGAACACAAGCGTCGGTGAAGCGTTCCCCATGATGTCGGTATACATGACGTCGACCATGCGGACGAAAAAGAGTGAACCACGACTCATCTGTGACAAAGTCCCGTCTCCATTGCCTCATTGGAAATTGTCTAGGACAATGTGCCGCCAACCAAGCCATACGACATGCACGAGTTCGCAGACCAAACTCACGCAATCGGTTTCTCACCGTTTTTGGGTGAATGTGGCAATTATGATTGCCTACCGTAGTTAAAGCGGTTTCAGTGGCAGTAACGTGGCGATTACGCAGGTGGGCAAGATGAATAGCCCTTGACGTGGCATCGTTACGCTCAGACGTCCCCGTCGCGGACGGTTGGCAACCCTTCCAGTATCTCTCAGACGACGAACAAGACGCTCTATGGTGGAAACATTCACACCAAATTGCAAAGCAGCTTGTTGTTGCCTTTGACCTTGCATTAGCAATGCAATAGCCTGACCCCTCTGAACTTCCGTCAGCCGTGGCATGATTACAAGAGATTCAAATTAACTTTAAATAGTGGAAAGCGATGTGTATACCTCCAGAGTATAATGTGGTATGACACGATGTGTTGACGAACTTGTTGTCATTATTCTGCACGTGTTATTTGCTTTTTATCACTTTCCCTATGTCACATGATATCTTTCACAGTTGAGTAACTTTAAACACCGATTTTAGTGCACACTGACCAAGCCACTCGTCTGCCCAGGTTTCGTAATTTTACGACACGCAGTTAAAAGATATTATGTTACCCTGCATTTCTTTTTCCCTTCAGTATATGTTTTTTTTAATCACCTTGAATTTACTTATAGAAAGTTTGTACGAAGTTACAGCAAAAATGTTTTTCTATTGCCACAGTTCATATATGGAAAACCATCAAACTTTCTTTCACAGTTAGAAATATTATTGTTTAAAGGCTGGCAGTTCTATCTGACACAACTTTTTAAGTGTTAGGGTATTATGGTGTTTAACGCCACTTTCAACAATATGTCAGTCAGTTTTATAATTTTTTGGTTGAGGAAACCAGAGTACCCAGAGAAAAGTACCAACCTGTAGCAAGTCACTGACAAGCTTTATCATATAAAGTTGTATCAAGTACATCTCGTCATGAGTGGGATTCAAACTCAGAACTTTTGTTGTGATAGGCACTGATTACACAAGTAGTTCTAAATCCAACTACCATGCGATCATGATCACGACCACATTGACCCGACACCATTTTTAAAGAGGATCAACAAAGAACCCTTCTAGACCAGTTTGCTTAAAATTGGTCCATAACCTCCACAATAACTAAGGTCACTCACTCTTTTGAGAAACTTCCAACTCCAATAATACAAAAAAGACAGTGAAAGAACACTTAGTTTAGATCCTTGTGTATCAATTTGTTTTATCCTCTCTGAAATATTTTCCCATGAAATTTCAATTTTAACGAAATTGTACTCTCAAGATAGAGGAAAATCAGAAATATTCTCCATGAGGGGCACTTTTCTATGTGATAATATTTATGTTTACACTGGGTAGAGACAGAAATAAAAATTGTAAATTTAAATACTAAATACATTTTTTAATACACAGTGAATTTATATTGACAGATGAAAGGGCTTCTTCCTGCAAAACCATGACAGAGAAACCTACAACTGGTTCTACTTTACAAAAGCAAACTGGTACAAGTTCTAGCCATGGTAGCTCAAGAGATGCGTCTTCCTGCCAAACCATGACAGAGAAACCTAAAACTGGTTCTACTTTACAAAAGCAAACTGGTACAAGTTCTAGCCATGGTAGTTCAACAGATGCATCTTCCTGCCAAACCATGACAGAGAAACATAAAACTGGTTCTACTTTACTAAAGCAAACTGGTACAAGCTCTAGCCATGGTAGCTTAACAGGTAAGACAACAGAAATATCAGTAAAGTAAAACACTAAAACACAAAATATTATACATTTATTGCATGCAGGTGAGGGAAATATGAAAAATTATTCACCCAAGAGTATCATATTCCCCGAGAGCATCGCTCGAGGGGAGTATGATACTCGTGGCATATTCTAAGTCCATTGGAACGTTTTCTCAGATATTTAAAAACCACATTGTAACGGTTGCCTGCAAATGATGCGTTCCGTGTGCCTCTGACGTTTTTCTGTCAAAGAACGATAATTCTGGCGGGAAAACCCTCGAGGCTTCCGAAGTGGTGGAATATGATTTTTGTCCTGTGTGATCACGTGTTCTGATTTTTACCTATTGTCCAATCAAATTAATCTATTTACGGTAATTCATATATGAGGTATAATAATATATTGTATCACACCAATTTGTGGTTGGTTTTATTAATAAAAACGTAGATATAAAATTTAGTGCTGATAACACTTTCTTGAATTACCTTTGATCAGATACGTTCAAAGCCAGAATATTTGAAATCCAAACAATAAGAAATCTTTGGCAGCATGAAAACCAAAAGGTCTGAAAATGATAGCAAAATCGGCTAAGGTTACCTGTGTGCCTGAGGGAGGATAACCTTAGTTTTAATAATAATTACATGATACTGTAAAGTTTGATGCAAAATATATCGTATAGACTGACTACTTGGCGGATGATCCCGTCTGGCCCTGGGAGTAATTGTCCACCTGCAGAGATATCACCCAGTGATATGTATAAAAACGGGTAACAGGTCAAATCGGCCCCAGGTCATATCGGCCCTAGTCAAATCGGTCCCAGTCGAATCGTATAATATTGAAGTGGTCATGCAAAAGTAGCTTAGACGTTGCACACGATATTGTGTCAATGATGAACAATCTTATATATTTCTCTGAACATGAAGTTTCTATTTAAATATGTTGACAGAAAACATGCATNAGTGCATTCTATACAAATTATCTCCCCTTGGAAAAACTATAAAGTGACATTTTTGACAAATTTACACTATTATTTCATAAAGTTTCGGTGTTTTATTTATAAAAAATAGTATTTTCCATGATGCTGAATGGTTTTAATGTTGGTATCTCATTATTGGTTCATTTTTCCCAATTGCAATATGCTCAGAAAGAATGCTAAATGATAGACCCTCGGACTACCTTAAGGTACAACATGTATATTGCTAATACAATTTGTTTTCAGTTTATAATGAAATTGCTTTTAATGAACATTATTTGAACT
This sequence comes from Gigantidas platifrons, assembly GCA_002080005.1. NCBI lineage: Eukaryota > Metazoa > Mollusca > Bivalvia > Mytilida > Modiolidae > Gigantidas > Gigantidas platifrons. The sequence goes on from MJUT01048325.1 coordinate 453,374, forward strand.
AAACCGTTGTTACTTACTACAGTTAAAAGTTAGATTTAAAAATATGCTTAAGATTTGAAATGATTGGTGAAATATAGTATAACTGTATATTCGGAAAATTCTATAAATAGCCTAACTTTGAGAAATCGTTACTATAAAACGAAAAAAATACCCGCTCTGATTTTATAGTATATTGTTCTATAAGACATATTCAAACTTTTGGTCAAAGTGTCTTAAAATTCCTATGCTGCATTTTTTAGAGGTTAAGACTTGAAAAATGCTAAAAATCGTAACATTTTTCCAATTGGAAAATTGAAGAAACCACCTATCTTAGATTGTCGGGCACAACACTTTCTGTACTGACTATCATTATACTCTTTATTGTTTTGAATGTCAAAACAAAGGTGATTCAATTAAATTATTTACCTTATTGATATATCTTGTATGTTAAATGTAATGAAATGTTGAAATTATGCAGACAATGGCTTTTTCTATAGGTTTGAATGGACAAATATGGTGAAAAACTACTATTTGTTGCCATGGCAACACAATTTTTTTTAAATTTTCATATCAATATTACTGTTTAGTATTCCATAGGAAACATATGAAGTAAATATGAGCATATTCTGTGACATACCATTTCTCAGTATATTGATAGTTCTTTGGTCTTTACATAGAATTGCTCTAAAGAGTTTTTGAACCGACTAACTTACAATCATACAATGCAATACACACTATAAACATACAATTAATAAATATAAAAACTTTGCAGCCTTGTCAGAAGAACACAAATTCATTTGGATGATGTGTTCAGAAGAAAAAGCAGTTATTAATGTTGTTTTGAAATTAATATCATGTTTATTTGAAGAAAGATTAAAACTTTTAAATAGAAATTAAAGTAAATAATTATATACCAATTTATTATGGGATTGTCTCCCCTAGACTTAAAAAAATATAAAAACATATTCTTTTGGTGTTCCTGGTGGATAGCTTTTAGGATAACAAAATATTTCTGTTTATGTATTTTTTCTTTGTATATGTATAACTATATGTAATCAATTACAATCAATCAATTGCAATTATTGTATAAAGTGAATGTCTGTTTTGTTTTGTATATCTGATTTATTGTATAATTATGCTGCCCCATTGTGGGCACTTTGATTAGTAATAAAAACATTTCTTTCTTTCTTTCTTACATGACATAAGCATGCAAAATAGATGTACTATTGGCAATCACAAACAGCAATCCATGTGACAAGTGCTTCTCTAGACAATCGCCAACAGCAACTCAGTAGCAATAAAAAAGCAAAAATATGTTAAGAATAATCAATGATGGAAAAACATTAAAATAAATTAAAATGATATGCTAAAAAAATATCAGAACACAAAATAATAAAATAAAGCAAAGATCATATATAAGGAATCATTCTATACAAGCATGCAAAATAGATGTACTATTGGCAATCACAAACAGCAATCCATGTGACAAGTGCCTCTCTAGACAGTAGCAATAAAAAAAAATAAGCAAAAATATGTTAAGAATAATCAATGATGGAAAACATTAAAATAAATCAAAAAGATGTGCTAAAAAAATATCAGAACACAAAATAATAAAAAAAAAAAAAATAAAGCAACACATAGCACTACATGCATGCAGATAATATTAAAGCAAAAGCATAGTTATAAACACATGAATAAAAAGCAAACTAGTCACAACACCATAGACATGTATATACTATAAGCACAGAAAAACACGAATTTCAGCCAGGCTGCTCCAGGGTTATGTTTTACATATAACACTTATTACAATCTTTATCAGTATAATTTGATATTAGTTGCTTAAATTGATTAAAATTGTTTCAAGTTCTAAAATGTTCAGGTAGGAAACTGGAGCGGCATAACTGAACGAGTTCTTACCATAACTTGTGGTGCGAATTTGTGGTACCTGCAAAATATTTGAGTATCTAAAGTTAAATCTACTGTCTCTTTTTTTTTAATATATTATCCAAAACAGGTGGAGCAATACCATTTATAATTTTAAAAGTTTCAATTGCCATTAATCTTGTTCTTCGTACATGTAAACTAGGTAATTTAACTGTATTACAAACTTTATACTAAAAAGAAAAAAATATGAAAATTGATTGACTAGAAATGAAGCCTTTAAACAATCAGATACTGTAGAGCTTACACATGCGTTTTAATTTCTGTCAAATTGCAAAGTAAAAACTAGTATGAAACGGGAACGACCATGAATGCTCGCGAATCTGAAAATTATCTGCCAATTTCAAGCTCATCCAGTGCATCAAAATAGTGTCGAGTCTTCTTGGGCCGAGATATATCGGGGACGACTTTTTTTTAGGGTCGAATCTAGTCTCATTCAACGTAAAATTTCGAACATGCTGTGCATTTCATCTCATTTTTACCCGAATCATAATGAAGCCATTCTCGGCCTGCTTTCGAATGCTGCATACACGCCCATGTTCTTTTTAATTCATACTCTTTCCTTTTGTTAGCGGATTCATTTCGAGTAGCATCAGGTTTATTTCGTTGCCCCGGCTAACGCGTGTGTTAATACTGGTTCCGCAAGATGTTTCTAATGAACGACAGATAAAGATTTAGGAACCAGGGGTCGATTTCACAAAAAGTCGTCAGTCTAAGATTAATCTAAGTGTGATTTCCAAGCTTTTGATTGGTTGAAATTCACACTTACGACTGATCTTAGACTTGCGACTTTTTGTGAAATCGACCACAGTTTTATTGATATTTGAGTATCGAGCAATTGACCAATAGTCGAAACCCTCCTCCACAGGCTATTGACCAATAGTTGAACCCCCCTCTACAGGCTAATGATGAGGTCAATAATAAGAACCGAACAACGAAGATTGATTTACTAAAAACATTTGTTGATGTTTACTTTGCAGCATTTTATTCATAATTTATGAAATACACAATTCGACTTTAGATAGGCAATAGGTCTACTTTAATCGCTAACAAGGTAGATCAATCGAATTTTATGCAGACTCGGTCTATTGGTCTACCGCTAATTTCGCAAACTTGTTTTAAGGGTGTCGACATGTCTAGCATACAATGCTGGAAGCAAACAATATCCTTGGATTTGAGCAGTTTTATGAAAGCCTTTGCTTTACTTTTTGCATCATTTGAGACTTTTTCAGTGGTTTCAACCAGCTGTAAATAAACAATTCCTATTAATATACATATACGTTTCTATGAAAATTCAAACAGTCTCGACAGTTGGCTCATATAGAGTACCAATAATAAAGCACAAACACATAATATCCATCAGGTTTACTGTTATTCTACAATTAATGACTGGAAAATTAATAATTAAATTATGTACATGCAGAGACAGTAGTTTTTTTTTAATTTTATTTCTCTTTTTTTTTGTTGCCTTTATTGCTGTTATCTATCCTGACAGGACTGAAAATTACTTCAGATAAAATTTAAAAGAATAAACTGCATTCAGTCATTTGTCCCCTTATTCCGTGGCACATAAAAAAAATAAAATCTCTTTTTTGAGTGAAGCTTACCTGACCGAGATGAGATACTATATATTTGTATGTCTCAATATTTGTGGTAGCACGAAACAAATGTCCAACCCACCTAGTACGACTGGCTTTCACTGGCATTAACATATCTTTGTCGCCATCCTGCTTATGGGCATTGGAATTTCTAATGAGCATTGATCTGTTTAGACTGCTATTTTTGTAGAAATAATAGAGTAGTGACCAATTTTACACATGTAAAGTATGTAGAGGTGCGAAACAACTTTCGAACAATACAGGCATAATTATGCCACCATTCACAAATCAAGAGACTAATGATACAAACATCAAAGGCATAGTTATGCCATCAATAGCTAACCAAGACAATATATCAAAACCAACTCTAGCTCATATGTTGCTGCAGGAAGAAGGACAATTTATCACATATAAGTAATAACGTCAAGTGATATGACGTAATAGAATTACAAAATTAAACGAGACTCACCTTGGTTAGAGTCTAAGTTTGATTGTGATTCTATGAGTCACAGAATCGCTGTAGGGATTAAATGACTCCCACCCACCCTACATGAGTTGGGTGAGTCTCATGTAATAGAGTATATATGAAATACTCGTAAAAGCCAGTATTATAAAAAAGAAAAGTAATATATGGCTATGGACAAAAATGTCAAAAACCTTCTTTAAATGTTGATAGGTTACACATGCGCAAACACAATCTCATTTAATCCTCACAGCGATTCTATGACTCATAGAATCCCAATCAAACGTCGACTCTAACCAAGGTGAGTCTCGTTTCGTTTTGTAATTATAAGAATTGTACATGTAAATAAGATAACTGCTATAATAATTTGTGCAGTTAAAATTCAATAAAATTCAAACTGATAATATAAACACATTGTTTTTTGAAAGATGAAATAAATGCCAGAATATAATATTTCATCAATAATTCCTGTTGAAAATGGTTATATTTTTACATTTGATTAATGCTAACTCTAATTTCAATGAATTTATGTCATTTTCTACAATACATTTCCATGAAAAATCTATCTGAAAAAAAGGCGTTGTATATATGAAATACTAATAAAATGTAACTCCATGCAAACAAGAACTTGAAACTGTAAACCAACACAATAACTGCCAACAAGGTTCACCTCTGTCTGATACTATTTATAATTCACCGTTCCTGTATTCTTCGCCAAGTTTATAAACATAAACTGCTAAATCGTCATTATAAATAATATTTATCCAATCTCGGTAACCGGGCACAGCTGAAATAACTCTTCCATATGGCGTCCTCATGTCATTTTCGGTGAAATAATGTTTTATCCTTTTTGGAATATACATTGATTCATTAGAATTGTCCTTTTCATTCCTCTGTAGTTCCAAGTTTACTAATGTAGTCAGATTTTCCTTTAATATTTCCACAGAATATTCGGTGTATTCTACTTTTATTTTTGCATCTGCATTTGATAAAACAATTAATGCAGCATGAGCAAAGTTGACATCTACAAATGCTTTTGCAGTTCCTGTCACAACCACCAATAGTATGTTTCTCTTCTTCCTTCCCTTGTACGGACATAGAGTTTAAAATCTCTTGTCTAACACACTTTCCTTCATTTAAAATGCCTTGTATAGTTTTAATAAATTTCAAATTTGTCAGTGTAAAAATGGACGTTGAAGTGAAAACATCACGTAGTGACTGGTTAAATTGCAGTAACATCTAGCTGTTTTGTGGCAAAAACGCTAAATATAGTGTCAGTTTAAAAGATTGTCCCACTATAGCAGTTAATGTTTGTGTTGCACATGTAAGCCCATATGATAAACCTCTCGTACGACGACGACTGCTTGTAGCTGAAAATTCCCCGACTTCCATGACAAGCCAAACTTCTCCACAACTACTCATCGTTACAAACTCTTGTAATTTCAAGGTAACCTTGCATTTGATTTAATTCTGTTTAGAAAAAAGTTTATATATCTTCAAAGTAACATGAAATTGATGATCATGAAATAATAGACTTTTCCGGAATGTTTTTATTTTTAAAAACATATTATTCGCCATTCTACACAAACAAACAAAAAAAAGGCCAGGAAAACTAAAAAAAAATGATTTCGTACGGCCATATGAAACCTAAATGAAAATGAAACTCCCAACAAATGCTTTTGTACACCAAAATGCACAGTATTAGTTAGTAACTGTACATCCTTGGTGTAATGGTTGGCGTACTTGCCTCTAATATGGTAGATTTTGTGTTCGATCCCTGATCTGGTCAAACCAAAGACTATGAAATTGGTATATATTGCTTTTCCGCTAAGTGTGCGGCATTAGGAGAAAGAGCAAAGTCTGGTTGGCTCAGAATCGGAATAATGTGTCAGAATGGGGCGACATGTCTATCCATGTACTGTACATGTTGTTTCAGTGAGCTAGAGTGTTGTTCTAGTACAAAGCGGACCTCATCATCTATTCATTAAAAATTAACTTGTTCTATCAATGCTATGACTGAAAAATTGTCGAGTTGGCGTTAAATACTCACACACTGTAACGGTTATTACCAACCGTAATATTTGACAGTATAGTTTTTGTCTTGATAATAATAAATATTGGAATGCAGAACAAATTTCCCTTGTAATTACACAAGTGTGCAAGATACTGGCATGTGAAATAAATGTCAGTGAGACACAATGTAACTTTGAGACATATGAATAATTCCTTCTATAGATATGTGTATTGTTTTACTCAATGGTCCCGCATATTCAAGCTAAATCATAATTTGATAAGTTCCATAGGCATTCATCATGAGAGGCAATCTGATCTGATCAACCTGGCATTTTATAGAATTTCTATTTTATTTTAACAATTTTTATAAAAATTTCTTTTATGTATTTTTAGTTTGATAAAGATGCTGTTGATGGTGTATTCTGTATAGGAATAGCGTCTTGGGCAGTTCTTTTATGGTCTCACCTACTTGTTCCCGGAGCACATCTGACAACAACACCGGACCATTGCAACACAGTTGATTTGCCAGGAATGCCTGTTGTGAACTTTGAACAAGTGAATTGTTCCTGTAAAGGAGGTGGCTATATGTTACTTAGGTCATATGTGTCAACCCCGAACCAAGATGTCAATGATAACTCCGAAGATAATGCAAATGACTGTACTGATCTATATTCAATAACTTTGCTTATACGGGGGTCAACTTACTGTGACAACTACCAAACAAATTTGAAAAAGGTGCAGACAATTATCCGGAAGAAAGACGACGCAAGTGTTGAGCTTATTCCAGAGAGTGACAATCCTCGTAATGCTAATGTTATTTGCATCAAAGCGGAGATATGTGTGGCAATTCATGAACTAGGTTATGTAAGTTTAGCTAAAATACCAAAAGTCAGGATGGCATTGAGAAATAAAGACATTGTAAAAGTCACAATGAAACAAGTGACCTCTTGGTATGTAAAAAACTTTCATGAAATGGAAACTGAGTGAATATATTCATTTGTGTAAGAGAGGGAAGTGGTTGGCAGATTCCCCAAGTAACGTATATAATTCTGATATGTAATTTGTTTGTGTTGTGACAATATGAATGATAAACAATAAGGAGTAGATCTCTATGAGCTGAGGTTTGAAATCAATGAACTTAATATTGGATTGATTTTTTGTTTGTTGTATGATCAAATTAATTTGTAGATTCTCACCCTCTTCTGTCCGAAGTTTTGTATTGCGAATTTTTGGAAAAATTATTTAAATGTAGTGGACTTTCCAATTAAAATTAGTAAGAAAAGTAAATTCTCCTTTCCATACCACTTTTAATGATAGACACATGAGAATCTACTGATTAATTTGGTGTGGCCTTATTAATAAAATGTACAAATCCTTAAATCATTGTTACAATATTTTACTTTCATCTTTTTTCATTAAATCAATTTCACAGACCTGCGTGACCTCCTTTTTTGTAACATCAGTCATGTTTCGGTGGATTCTGTTGTCAACCATGCACTTTATTATACCGTGGCAGTCTATTTTTTTCAGTGCAAAACTAAAATTATGTCCTTAGGAATTCTAAGGAGTTGCATGCATATCTAAATATAGTATGGCATATCATCCAAAGTTGAAGAGTGTATGGCAATTTCTACATGAAACTTTGAGGTTTACTTTGTTTGTGTTGGTCGTTGTCACATGGAGATACTACGGTCAGTGACTGGTGTGTTTACATTATACCTTTCAGTTTGATTACATAAATTGACACAGGGCATGGATTGTTCAATGAGTTGGATTACCTAACAACAACTCATACAAGCCTATCACCAATACAGCTGGGTTCGCGCCCGGCTTTGGAAATTACAAAAAGGTGCATTCGACTCGCAGCCGCAAGTAATAAAGCGTGCCCATGATCAGTGGTTCTCTCCGGGTACTCTGGTTTCTTACACCACTAAAACTGGTCGCCATGAATGATATAGCTGAAATATTGCTGAAAGTGGCGTTAAACACCTAAACTCAAACTCATAAATTGACATCATTTGGTGAACACTGATATATATATTTAACCGGAGCAATTCAGAACTCACTGCATTGTATGGATACACACTATCTAGGTCTTTGTCTGTATTCTCCTGACAGTAATATTGACTGCTCAAATCATTTGAAAGATACTGGTAGGTGGCCAAAAAGATACCACAACCATAGTTTATTCAGTATTGCATGTATGAAATTAAAAATATATGGCAGTTATCACAATTACATTTGAATAAAATAATAAAAGATTCATCACAGAAAAATCTTATCAAGGACAATAGATGAAAGAACATGACAAATCACTAAAATATTGCATAGTATTAGTAATGATCAACAATGATTATCTATCACCGACAACATATTTCATGGTAATAATTAATGCAAAAAATTATCAAAAACAGAAAAACAATTCATGGTAATGATCAATGTACAAACAAACAAAAAATAATCAGACAAAAATATTGCAAAGTAACTATTTATGAAAAAGTTTATCAAACAGTTTTAACACAGAACATATCTTATAGCATCAATCACAGACAAAATGAAGAAGAATGTGTAAGATCACTGAAACCAAGATGAATGGCTTTCTATAGTCATACTGATAATTAAGCTTGCGTATAAATTTTATGAAAATCATTGCATGTGTTCTTGAGTTACAGTACAACATGAAAGTCTAGACTGGGGCAACCACCAAGTGTTGCAGGCCCCTTACATAAAATACATGTAAAAGTGAAGATGTGGTAATCTGTGAAGGATCATTTACTATTAATTCAGAAGTTGTTCTGCACCTATTGCGATTATTGAAGAAATTAGCAAATTGCAAGATCAATTATTATGATTAAAACAATGTAAAATAATTGAATTAGAACGCATTCAAAATTGAAATGCAAGTTTTGCTTTGCAATATGTGTCTTCTTGCATTACTGGCAATAATAAAAACATCACAATATTATTTTGAATTTACAGTATCAATGATAAAAATAAGTAATTATATACATATACATATTGTATTGAATTTTAACTTGTCCGATATATCAGACATTGACAGTTAATGTAACTATAGATACAATAAAATAATATAATACATTTTTCTGACGTCACTCTATTGTTCGAACAGTGGATTATTTTTAAGAATCTACAGTTTATTCTTTCGTTCTTGAATATATGAACATTAACATTTTATTGTTTTAGGCTAAAAATGTGTTATACATATTGCAGGACTTGCGGGATTCGAACAACTGCTGGGCTATTTCAAAACTTACATCTAACCACTCGGCTACGGTGACCATACTACTATACTATATAATTAGTATATATGACTCATGATAGTAAGCGTTGTTAAAAAAATATCAACAATTTGTTTAAAGAAGCAATTGATCAATATTTACAAGTCACGAGACCAGTATTTCAGGTCTGACATAATTTATGTTCAGAACTGACGACTACCGGTATGTGAACTTTTAAAATGTATTCTCGCAATACAAAAACAACCGACCGCAAGTAATAACAAATCAGACAGACCACAGGTGAACATTTGGGACAGACCTTGAAATATCTAAATATAAATGATTCTATTCACTTGAAAGACCTTGACATATCTAAATATAAACGAGAATCAAAAGCACGAATGCCGATAAAATGTTGTTGTTTAATTTTTGTTAATTGTGGCTTATTTAGCTTTCTGAACATTAAAAAGGTAAAAATATAAAATGAAAGCACTGTTGCAGATGGAAATGTATTATGTATTAGAGAATACACTCCAACTTGACGGGTCTCATTGATTATTTTTAAGAACCTACATTTGGAGTGTATTCTCCACTACATAAATGCATTATCTTTGTGAAATTGTTCCAATAATGCCATATATAGTCCGTTTGACTTTTATAAATTGTCAGAACAAAATTCTTAAACATCCAGTTTACAAATAAAAACAATAAGCATTTTTCTAGATATATATTAATTTATCCTGCAATGACAGCATTTACCAACCAATATAGCCTGCCCAATATTTTTTTTATATTGGTCAGTTATAAATAGAATAACATTTTATATTTGGAAAACTCATCGGGGCACATTGGGGGATATTGTTTTCAAATACATACACAAAATTATTTCAAAAACTTTTATCATCGTCCAGTAAACGTGTATTTACGATTTAAAATTGCAGGATAAATACAATACATGTGCACTGTCGAAGCATATAGGTAAATATGTGTATTTGGCGCGAAACGTGGGAAAAGGCTCGGCGAAGCGTTTCTAAGCCTCATACACATATTACCTGTATGCTTCGACAGTGCACAAGTATTGTATATATATGATACATACTGACTATTCATTTCAAAATTTTGGGTCCATTATTAAAAAAGTTACCCGTTAGGTCTCTAGGTTAATTATATTTTCTAAAGTGTAAAAATCTGGATGGAGTGAGTACAAATAATGTAATAGCCTAACCATCAAAACAAAATAACGATGCAATGTATATTTCATGACAAAAAAATTGTTGATTTGAAAACTGTATTTTTAAGATTTTTTTCTGAATATTTATAGATGTCAAATGGACTATAATTTTGTATGAAGCATAACACGGTCAATGCGTATATTTCGAAGAGTTATGCTCTACCTGGCTGCAAGTTTTCCGGAACTGGTGGTAAACCTACATCAACACGGAATAAACGCTATCTTATACTTTGTTTGTTCCTTGCTGGTAGAAAAGCTCTGCCTGATGTAAAGATTGAGCAATATTCTCTCTGTGCATGTCTTACAGTATGTAACCTCTCTGCGCCTACGCCCTCAAAATTGGTCTCCTCAATTTTAAAACGTTCATTTCTCGTCCAATAATGGAATGGAAGTTCAGGGTCCATACGCTTACAATACTTACTCTCTTACATTTTTTGGCCACCTGTTCTTAACTCGTGTACTGTAAACGTATCACCAAGCTCTCTGTCGCCTTATTAAACACGTGTTCAGACTGTAAACAATAACATGCGTTTGTTGCCTATAGTAAATACATTTATGTTATAATTCGGTACCTCAATCTCACATAAAATATTTATTATATAAATTCAAAAACCTGTTATCTTTCTCTGGAGGTGTAATAAAATAAAACTATTTTATAGGAACAGCTCGCCAAGAGGTGCAGCAATTTCGAACAAAACAGAGAAAGGCGTGAAAAATGACCGTACAATAATTATAAAATTACTAAATTCCTAGATTTTTTGTTACAAGCAATCTTTGAGTAATGTTTTCCTTTACGTAGCCATCTTTGGCTGTGTCTTTTTTCCAACGACCGGTGTTTCCTAAAGAGTCGGTCTTCAATTTGCGCGGAAGCAGCTGCTGTAGCACCACCTGAATGAAGGCTATGTAGACCAAAATGTTTCGTGTCCAAACCAAGATCTTTCAATGCTTTTAGCAGGATCTCTCTAGCGGTAGTGTATGATAAAGGACCTTTGCGAAGTTTGTATGTATTTGTTGATTTACAAAATGAAAGTGGACGGAACATGTGTTCAGAGCTATCAAACGGAATATTTGCTAACATTATATATTTCCTTAACATTTCTACTGGACAAGTAATATTACCAGTCTTAGAGATGACAACCTCTCTATATTCTTGGTAAATGTCTGTCTTGCTAACTTCTAAAACAGTTTAACATGATCACTACAAAAAGTATTGCGGACGAACATGTTGGTAAAGGCTGGGCTAGGCGCTGTCTCAGGTCGCGGTGGTTCTGGTCTTGCGTACGGAACACCTCTAGGTTTAGCTTTATCTTTCATGACCTGAAGGGTCCTATTTTCAGCTTGTCTTATCTTCTTTTCATCCTCTTCATTTTCCGCAATATCATTAGAATCGTCTCTCTTACCGTCGTCCAGCCCCCTGCTGAACTGTCGGCAATGCGTATGAGCTTGTTTCTGTCTCTTATCTTAGAAATGAGTTCAGCGGTAACGGCAGCAGTAGCACTATTTGAAGAAGACTTTGAAATTTTAATTAAACCCGCCAGGATTTCTTCATTAAAGCCAAATTGAATTTTGTTTCCTTCACTTCTAAATTTGATGCTTGAATCATCGCGAAACTTTTTAAACATAGACTCTTGTTCAGTTAACAAATCCGACTTCAAATTGACTAATTTCACATCAAGTTACGTTTTGAAATGTTCAAAAGTGTCCGCTAAATCTTTAGCTTGGGACGTGTCGGACATAGTAGGAGTATTGTTAGAACGTGGGGGCCGAGACTCACTTTCTTGTTGTCTTTCTCTTTCCGTCAACTCCAAAATGTTGTCATCCATGTCTGAAAAACTTTTGGCTGCACGAAAGCAGAGCTTTGAATGAAGGTTTAATATAATATTTTCCGAAGGAAAGTTTACGGGCGAAAACATTTCATACTATTAGCATAATAATATACTTATACCGCATTGCGGGTATAGCATAGCCGATAATATTAGGTTATACCTACATACGTTAAACTAGAGGCTCACATGAGACTGTATCGCTTACCTGACATAACTAAGTCCTCTTAAGAATGTCTGCATGCCGAATACATCTAAGTTACTATTCAAATCCCATGTTAAAACTATGTCTGCTCATGGCAGCCATCTTGGATGGAGGTAGTAGTCACCGGACACAATTTTAAAAGTATACTACCCAAGGACCATCCATGCCATATTTGCTTTAAATTGGCTGAATGGTTTCAGAGGGAAGACTTTTAAACAATTTTCCCATATGGTCCTATGTTAAAACTATGTCCGCTGACTGCGGCAATCTTGGATGGAGGTCGGGCTCGCAGGACATAATTTTGAAAGTTGACCACCTAAGGACCATTCATGCCATGTTTGCTTTAAATTGACTTGCTGGTTTCAGAGGAGAAGACTTTTAAACATTTTTTCCATAGGTCCTATGTTAAAACTAAGTCTAGTCATGGTGGCCATCTTGAATTTCCGATCAGCAAATGATTCATGAATTTAGTACAGGATCACCCAATGATCATTCCTGTAAAGTCACAATTCAGTTGGCTTAGTGGTTTCTAACAAGAAGATTTTTTAAAATTTCGACCAATCAGAATACATTATGGGCCCTGGCAGCCATGTTGGATTTCCGATCAGCGCCAAAAACAAAAATCTTGTATATGACCATCTAATGAACATTTCTGCCAAGTTTGGTTCAAATCTGTTGCGTGGTTTCAGAAAAAAAAGATGAAAATGTGAAATTCCCATAGGGTCCAATGTTAAACTAAGTCGAGTCATGGCGGCCATCTTGAATTTGCGATTAGCAAACGATTCACAAGTTTAGTACAGGATCACCCAATGATCATTCCTGTAAAGTCACAATTCAATTGGCCTAGTGGTTTCTAACAAGAAGATTTTAAAAATTTCGACCAATCAGAACACATTATGAGCCGTGGCAGCCATGTTGGATTTCCGATCAACGCCAAAAACCAAAAAAAACTTGTATATGACCATCTAATGAACATTTCTGCCTAGATTGGTTCAAATCTGTTGCGTGGTTTCGGAAAAAAAAGATGAAAATGTGAAATTCCCATAGGGTCCAATGTTAAACTAAGTCGAGTCATGGCGGCCATCTTGGATATGCGATCGGCACAAAAATAACAAATTTAGTAGAGGACCATCCAGTCATCATTTCTGTAATGTTACAATTCCATCGGCTAAGTAGTTTCTGACAAGAAGATTTTCAAAGTTTCAACCAATCAGAACACATTATTGGCCCTGGCGGCCATGTTGGATTTCCGATCTGCACCAATTTAACAAATTTAGTAGAGGACCTCCCAATGAACATTTCTGCCAAATTTGGTCCAAATCAGTTCAGTGGTTTCAAAGAAGAAGAAGAAAGTATGAAAAGTTTACAGACGCGGACGACGACGGACGCAAAGTGATGACAAACGCTCACATAACCCTTCGGGTCAGGTGAGCTAAAAATGTAGAACCAATCAACATAACACACCTGTAATCAGAACACGTGTTCAGACTGTAAACAATAACATGTGTTTGTTACCTATATTAAATACATTTTGTTCTGTGATTCAAATTTCCCCATATTGAAGACCTCACAGTGACTTCAATATGTACCATTCATCGTTTTCATTCTATTTTGCCCTGTACAAGTTTGATTGTTCATCATGCCCATTTTCATTCGTTTCTTTTTACTAATGTATTTATGTTCTCAACTGCAGATTAATTCATCTGGATAGTTCAATAAACAAAGTACATTTTATTATCAAATTCAGTTCCAAGGGCCCGGTGGCTCAATGAGTTAGGTCGTTGGATCACCAATACGGCGTGGGTTCGCACCCGGCTTTGTAAATTACAAAAATGGTGCACTCGACTCGCAGACGCAAGTGATAAAGTTGATTGCCCATGGTCGGTGGTTCTCTCCGGCTTCCTCCACCTCTAAAACTGGTCGCCATGATATCGCTGAAATATTGTTGAAAGTGGCGTTAAAACACAAAAAATCAAAACAAATTTATATTTGTATTTTTTCTATACAATTTAAACAATTATCAGTGATCGGGAAAGTCCAGCGTCATGCGCAATTTGCGCATTAAGCTGAAAAATGGCGCAGTGAAAGTAAAATGTAAGCGCCCGTGTGGCGCACAATAATTTTGCAAGGTTCNAGAAAGTCTTAATTAGTTTTGCATGATTAGATTTTATTTAGTACAATGTAGCTCTAGGCAAACAGGTGGTGGTCAGTTAGATTTATTTGTTGTTTATCTCTCATTAGGGATGTCAGGCATTTGATGATAAATTTGTTCAGTCTGTTAAATGGTCTGCAGTAGTAATTAAAAAGGTCGAAAGTTGAAGTCAAGAGAAATTAAAATAAATGTTATGTCTTAATGTGTATTGGTCAGTTGAGAAAGTTCCTTCAATGTGTTTGAATATGTAACATTCTACAAATTGTATTTGGAAATAAACAATGAATAGTTAATTGGAGTGAATTATTAAATGTTCCCTCTTATAGTAGTAAAAGCACCATCATCATGACTACTTACGTATGGAGTATCACTATCATAATCACTTGGACTATCTAGATTTAACTCATTAAAAACTTCATCAAATAGAACACAAACAGTGGTCCTAGAAAATACCGGTACACCATCAGATAAAATGCCTGTAACATCAGGGGTACCTCAATGCACAGTCCTAGGACCCATCCTATTCTTAATCTATATAAATGACCTACCTGAATATCTCAAACACAGCAACATCAGACTATTTGCAGACGACAGTATAATTTACAGAAAAATTTAATCACAAAAAGACTGCTTAGATTTGCAAGATGACCTTGAGGACGCAGCTAAATGGGAAGAGGACTGGCTCATATCCTTCCACCCCGACACACGTAACCTTCTCAGCATAACAACAAAACGAAATCCAGAACACTTTTACTACAACTTCACGGCCACAGTTTGGAATCAGTAGACTGCAAAATATTTAGGCATTACTCTTCAATCAAATCCAAAATGTAACAAACACATCGATCAAACAACATTAAAACCAAACACAACCCTTTCATTTGTACGCCGTAACCTTAAAGTTGACTCCCAGTGCAATAAAAAAAAACATGCATATCAAGCTCTAGTTCGTCCCAAACTGGAGTACTGCTCTTCAGTTTGGGGACCATACACAGCAGAGAAAAATTACAAACTTGAAAAAGTACAAAGGAGAGCCGTTCGATATGTCTGTCATCGCTACCACTACACAAGTAGTGTCACAGAAATGATGGACGATCTGAGCTGGCCTACACTTAAGGAACGTCGTACAAAAACCAGACGGATTAACTTATACAAAATTTCAAACAATAAAATGGAAATACCGTATAGAGACATACTTATACCAAATCAATTAAAAACCAGAACTTTACACTCAAAAACATTTAGACAACTTCCTTGTAAAAAACACAGCTTTATTCTTTCTTTTGTAATACAATACCGGATTGGAATAAACTCCCTAAAACCATAGCAAATAGTGACAGTGTCAAATCTTTTAAGGAGAAACCAACACACGAAGTACTCCTTAAGACATATCCTCAGCTTTGTTCAACTAAAGCTCTGTTTTATCATATACACACACAAAACATTGTAAAAATATAGGAACTTTGAGTTAAATTTTCGTGTATATATATATTTTTCAAAATTTGTAAGCGTAGGAAAATAATGCTCAGTTTGTTGAGCGCTATTCCGTAACTGAAGAAGAGAAGAACAACTTGATATCATTTTTTGTATCACTACACAAGTGTGACCAGTTGAAAGCAAAGTTATCAACAAAGGGTTCGCCTAGTAACAGACTTATGTGACAATTTAACTGTGGGAGATGAGGTTCAATGTGAACCAGAGAATGAATATCCAGCTTACCATTAATAAGTGAACATGAGATTTGTACACCGTATGTGCTCAATTCTACTAGGAAACGGTCACACCCACAACGTCAGGTCTCACACCTAAGTCAAAGAGGAAAACACAGCCAAAAACACCAAAGTCAAAAAAGAACAGGAGGAGGCTACATTTCACTCCATTTAAATTTGAGGATGGAAGGGAGACACCAAATGTTGCTGTGCAGTCTCCAGGACCCAAAGTAAAGGTAAATACAATGCACATGGTAATCCAGTTGTTATATTTCACTAAACATTTAGGCAATTCACATGAATATTTGTACTAGGTGTGTTACTGGTTTTGCAGGGGAGGTCAGTGCATGGAGAAATGTAAAATACATGTAGAACCTGAACATCTATCTTCACAGACCGGTGAACAAAAATAAAGTGTGTCCTCTCACAGAGCAAAAATGACTTGATGTAGATAACACACTGTGAGTGACCATCCAGCACATAAAATGTCAATTTATATTTCATACATGTATCTTTAGGGTTTTAAGTCTTAACGAAAGGCTTCAGAGTCTTAATATATGCATGCGATATTACCAGGCTGCACCAAAGAAGTACATGTAGTGTTGAATTTACTCCTTTTTGCTGGCATACATTTATGTATATACAGAACAAAATGTTATTGGTGTTAAATCCATATACAAAGGATTGTTACCAAGACAACACATAAAATACAAAACAAAAGAAACTGTAAATTGCAATTTAACTACATATACATGTATATGACATGAACTTTTTCTCATCAGTCAGGGCATAAAAAGATGGACAAATACTATAAATGTTGGCAAAAATGTTATTCCTAATATTGTTAAGGCTGGAGCATGTAATGAGAAAATGATATTTATCTTCAACTCCATTTTTACACAAGAGACAATTATTATATATACATGTATTCAATTTCACTATTGTGAAACACTGAGTTGGATGCAAAGAGGGCTTGATTTTACGAATATATAAGAATATAAAAAAATACATTTAAAAATATATCTATACAGCTTTAATTAGGAATAATCCTCCTAAACCTATTAAAATGCATTAACGATTTTTTTCAGGTGCAGCTGGAAGTTAAAGGAAGTTGTAGACAGACGGATCTGAAAGGACCTGGGAAACTTGCATGTCGAAGCATTGTGCAAAAACAGTACAAAACAGCATTAAACTACCTGCTCAAGATAGATGACGCTAAAATGCAGTTAGCTAGCACAGTTAGGAAGACAACAGCTCGAGAGGTTCGGAATTTATGCAATGACAAAGACTCTATTCAGAGGATCTAATATTAAAAATTTCTCATGGAAATCAGCTCACAAAGAATTGCAAAAGAACTGTCCAGTGACAATTGACCTTATGAAAATTATTTGTGGCAATAACAAAACAGAGAAGTTAGCACCTAGACTTATTTCCAGTGTTGGTATTATGTTATTCAACAGAAACCATGTTGCATTATAATTGTAATATTTGAAAAATAAGCGATTTATAAGTAATCAGTAATACATGTGATATTTCTACCTCCAACTATGTACACGTAAAATATAGTTGTAACTAATAATGAAAAATACAAATATATATACCTTGTCCGCTCGTTTTCCCAGCAAAATGATAGTTACCCCTCATTTCTTTTAATGACCCCCCCCCCCCCAACATTACCATGCCCCTTTTTGCTTGGTACAATATCCCCCAAAAACACCCTTTTAATGGCAGTAATCTATTGATGAAACACGTACTATATATCTAGTCCGCTCGTTGTCCCACCAAAATGATCCATTAAAGATAATTTGGCTCTATCATACAATCTATTGATAATTACTATCAAATGACACTATTAGTTACAGAAAACCACATACAAAATACCATATCTCTCCCTCGAATGCAGTTGCACACTAAATAACTGTACGGAACTAATTCGGATCCGGATTATGTTTTTTCTTTACAGTACGTCATTTTCAAGCGTCTAATTAACCAAGGTTTGGTAATATGAAAAATACTCTACCCTTCTACCACAGGCGCTTGTGTAGAGTCAAAAATATTCTCGCTATGTACCTAAAATACAACAAGGCCGGATTCACTCCTACTACCCCTGTCACTTCAACCGCTATTTCCCCTTTCAAAATGTCGATAGGACACAAATCGCCGACTGATTTGTGTAGTGAAATGATTTTTCTTCAAGGAACATCCGTTTTTTATACCTTCCTACCATCTACATCCCCATTACTAACAGATAATCTTCCGATTTAGTTGAAATTTACACCTCACGGGCTGCAAAAGCGAAATCGGTCACCTGACATCTTTCCTCCTTTCGGTAGTTCTCGTCTTTTATCATATATAAATATTAAACACAAGAAACATTCCAAATTCAAATTACAAGGCGCCAAATTATAAACTTCTCAGACATGTTTCGTAAGGCAATGATAATACCCGAGAACGACCGAAAGGCGAAAAGACGTCACGCGAGCTACTTTCTCTTTTGCAGCCCACGATATGTCGTGTGTCAACAAAATCGGGGGATTATCTGTCAGTATGGGGTTGTAGAAGGTAGGAAGATATAAAAAAACGGATTTCACTACGCAAATCAGTAGATCAGTAGGCGATTTGTGTCCTATCTACATTTTGGCAGGGGAAATAGCGGTGACAGGGGTAGTAGGAGTGAGTCCGGCCTTGTGCTATTTTAGGTACATAGCGAGCATAAAGCAAAGCAAAGTTTTATTTAAAGTCGATGCATAATAAACACTACAACACAAGCTCTTAGGAGCTTTTAAAATCGACTACCCGACATATAAAATATAACAGACATACATGACATGCACACATTACATAGCATACAGTTAAACATGAATGCATACAACCATATTGAGACACACAAAGCAGACATCATGCAAATTGTAGGAAGACGTGATGTCAAAAACCAGAACATATGTGGCAATGCCTCGCTATGTTCTTACCTTCGAGATCTAAGCAGACAAAGCTGCACTACAGCATTAAAATCAAAATAAATCATGCAGACATTTGCAAATTGACATATTATAAAATGACAAAGAAAAATACATAGTGGGGTTACCACACGGAGACCAAAAAAGGGTTCCATGCGGCTAGTGCCACTCTGGATTGCTGTTCGGATCTCCGTATGTGCGCCCATAAGAATACATCAAATATTAGTTGACAGTACGTGATGGATTAAAAAAAACCTTTAAATTGATTATATAATAAGAACTAAAAATAAAAGTAGTTGAACTACCGCCGTGCACAGCACTGGCAAGAATCTCCGCTCGGATTCCAAGTTTTAATCGAATATTTAAATTGTTGCAACGACGACTCTTGTCGAAAATGGTTTGGAAGTTCGTTCCAGAGCTGTGCAGCGCTGTATCGAAATGAATGCAGCCCGTACATGGTTGTTCTAACCCTAGGGATAGAAGTGGTACCTTGAGACCTAAAGTTATAATTTTGAATTTTGACGTTGACAAGATCATGAAGGTAATTAGGACTGTTTTTGTTAATTATTTTAAAAGTGTCAACTGCAATGCATCTTAACCTTCTTACTTTCAGGGACGGTAATTTTGACTTTTCTAATAATGTATCATATGAACTGGAGTAATCTTCATAAACAAAACGTAGCGCCCGTTCCTGTATCTTTTCGATTTTTTTTAGAGTTTTTCTCGTAACAAAAATGCCAAATCACGGGGCAGTAGTTGAAATTTGAAAGTATAAAAGTATGATAAATTGTTAATCTGCAAAGTCTATTAAGATATTTTCCTATTCGTTTCAAAATATTTAGTTGTCTAGAGGCTTTTTTACAAAGTTTTGTTATGTGGGTATCAAAATTTAATTCAAAATTAATTGTAACTCCAAGCAATTTTACATTTTCCTCACAACTGATACGTATTCCATTTAGATCAAATGTTAAGTTATGAATTTTAGTTTTCTTTCCGATGGCGATCTCCTGAAATTTATCAGGGTTGGCTTTCATTTGGTTGATCGCAAACCAATTTATTAAATTTCTACTATCGATTTCCAAGGTATTAATTAATTAATTAATATCAGAATCACAGTATGCGACCGTATTATCGTCAGCGTAAGTTATAGATGGTGCTATTTTGTACGAATAGGAATATATCATTACTAAAGACATTGAATAGAACAGGTTATAATATCGATCCTTGAGGCACACCCCTATATATGTCATCCCAATTACTCAATGTACGGGTCAGGTGAGCTATTGCCATCACTTGGCGTCCGTAAACATTTCAATCTTCTTCTAGAGAACCACTGAAGCAAATGGGACCAAACGTGACATGAATGTTCATTTGCATGGTCTAACCGAGTGTTGTTACTTTCGTTACGATCGGTTATCCAACATGGCAAAAACCTCTTTATAGCTTCTCTGAAAACAGTCCAGTGTGGTATTGTAATTCAGGTGTGGGAGAGAAACCCGTCAGCAGCTTCATGTCGAGACTAGGTAAAAGCTGTGGACTGTCACAAACTTACACTAATCACTCAATACGTGCCACTGGGGCAACATTTCTGTCCAAAAACATGTATGGAGCAGCACAGATTATGGCAGTAACTGACCACCAGTCCGTTCAGTCATTAACCACTTATCAACCATTTGACACAGAAGAAAAAATCAAAATCGGCCAAACCCTTACCGAGAATGTTACTCCAGTGCCAGAACGACTAGCTTTACCTTCCACCGAAAAACTAGCTATTACAGCACCACCTATACATCAAAACTTCACGAGTGTTACACAATCTACCTCCTAGTACTATTGTTCAAGATCTAGTCCCAGTCAGAACAAATCAGTGTGCAGAATGTACCCACCGGATCAGCGTTCACTGATTATCTGCAGGGTGTTAATCTGGAGGAACTACTGAGTGATTTTCAAGTTCGGTTTACAGAGAACGTAATAGAGGCCTCACTAGCAAGTGTATGTATGTGAGGTTTAAACCATAGAAGGTTATCAAAGTATGCAAAGATGCGCTCACTGAACTTGTTATGTTTTTAAACACTTCTGACTTTTGATTTTAATTCATCCGACGGATCACTATAAATACCACCTGGTAGCAAGTCTTCAAATTTCCTGTTTACATATTTGGCAAGTGCTACTAGTGACACTGACAAAAAGGATTCACAGTCATTATCATATTCACTCTGTTCTACCAAGGATTCATAAACTAGATCTTCTCTGATTTCAACTTCATCTCGAAAGGGTCTCACCCTTCCAAGCACGAAATCTGGCATATTAGTTGCTGCATCTTGCAAAGCTGTCTGCAGCATCAAATAATACTTATTAATGTCTAATACACTGAACCGCAAAAGAAACGTCGTATTTTCCGAAAACTAAAATTTTGAAATATTTTGACAAAATTTATTGATTCATTTTGGTTAAGGTATTTTACCTTTAAATCATGCTACAATCGCATTTAAATCTCTGTTACGGCTGACCGCGTTCATTAAATCGGTCGTCCTAATTTTTGTTGTGCTGGGCCCGTGGGACACGTTCCGAAGTTAAATTTCATGATGATGATATGCACGCTGAATCCGTGCTTCATTAGCGTTATTTAAGACGTACGAAGTGTTTGTGTCATCATTATCTGTTTGATGCAGTACTGAACCCACGACAAAGAGAACAGGCAAATTGACGTTTGAATGCTGGACAGCGGCCTCAAGTCGTTGCAAATGCATTTAACTGCAATGTACGCACTATCCAACGTCTACGCGAACGCCACAATGCAACAAACAGCACAAATGACCGCACACGTAGTGGTCGCCCCAGAGTGACAACAGAGCGTCAGGATCGCTATTTCTCACTTTTGAGACAGACCAGTTCCCATTTTTAGCGATATGAGATTGTCTTATCTTGCACTAGTGCAAGACAAGAAATTCACGTGCGTTTTACCGGTAAATACATGCTGTACAGTTTATGTCAACTGCCACCCAGTTCTCCATGCTTCACCAATAAAACCACGATCCTATTACATAAGTATTTTTAAATTAATGTATGTATACTATTCTGCTAGCTAATAATTTAACTATCGTGCACCTTTCATGTTTTACGGTGTATGACTCTCTTCCAGTCAATGTTTGTTTCTGTGAGTAAATAATAGAGTGCTCTCCCTTGTTAGTAACTAACGTTACCTCCCTTTGACCAAATTCAAATATTTTTTCACAGCAACAGGTGTAGTGTTGAGCTACATTTATCATATATTTATTAAATACATTGTATTTTATTATGAACTACATTTCAAATACTGCCAAGACACGGCTGCATATGAATAAATTGAATATTTACTTCAGCAATGGAAACAAAATTTGCGGGAAAACGCTCGATCGGGAATATAAACAAACAAATTAGGTAATTCAGCTGATAAAAGTGAGAAATAAAATCAAACACCGGCAAAAAGTGCAATCTCCGACACCCTCGGGTGTCAAGAGATTTCCCTGTCTTGCACTTTTGCCGGTGTTAGATTCTATATATCTTGAGACAGCATCTCCATAACCGGTTCCTCTGCGCAACTCATACTCCTCGGCAGACAATAGGCATTACCCAGAGACCAATTAGCGATGATACAGTCCGGCGCCGATTGAAGTCCCGTAACCTGAGATGTCGTCGTCCTGCTAGGGGTCCTATCCTCACAGCACGTCATCACCGTGAACGACTACAGTGGGCCACCCATCGTCAAAATTGGCGACATCAGCAGTGGAGAACGGTTATCTTTTCAGACGAAAGCCGTTACTGCATTTCAAATGCAGATGGCAGGGCACGAATCTGGAGAAGACCGGGCGAAAGGTATGCTGATAACTGCATGATGGAAACAAATGTATGGGGAGGGCCAAGCATTATGGTATGGGGTGGAATCGGCTTGACCCAGAAATTAGGGCCTGTTGTATTCCAAAATCTGGGTCCAGGTAGAGGAAATGGTGTTAATGCAGCCCGTTATACCGATCAAGTTCTACGACCGCATGTTGTGCCACATTTTGCACGCCACCAAAACCACACTTTCCAGCATGACAATGCACGTGCGCATTCTGCAAGAGCTACAAGGGACTTTCTACAGCAGAACAACATTACAGTAATGCCTTGGCCCGCTCTTAGTCTCGACTTAAACCCAATTGAACATCTGTGGGACGAGATTCAGAGAAAACTTAATGACGTCCGTGCAAGTCCTACAACTGCTGTGGAACTTCAGGCATCTTTTCTACAGGTGTGGGCTAGGATTCCTATGAACTTTATCAACCGTCTGATTCATTCCATGTACAGGAGATGTCGGGCCGTAATCAACGCCAATGGAGGACACACACGCTACTGAGTGGTGACCTGTATTGGTCGGTCTTGTGATGTAGTGGTGAAAAACATTATCAATGAACAGTGAGTGAACTGAAAGGATGTGAATCTGTGCAATAACAATGAATTTTATACTTCAATTAAATAAAAAATATGCCATTTATTTTTGTATCATTTTTGCCTCTAATTACTGCGACGTTTCTTTTGCGGTTCAGTATATGTTTATGGTGTTGTTTTCAAGGAGGTTCCAGAATGGAGTGCTGACCAGTTTGGTATACAGAGCTAAAGTTATTGTGCGGAACTTGTGTGGACGCCCGCCCGTCGTCCGCCATACCCAATCACATAATACGACCCGTCTCGAGACGGGCGTATAAAAAGCAAGTTATTACATGTAACCTGCAAGTCATAATTATTTGTAACTGTAAAAAGATATTTACACCATTTCTGTTTAATCACTGGCATGATTGAATTATCCTCAGTGTGCCTCCCATTCACAAATATAAAAGTCAGTAATCTTTAAGATGACATAGTGCATGATTGTAGACCCACTCTTGTTATAACCAGGTGCTGATTTATAAACCCTGATAAACATCTACATAGTCATTATGAAGAATAATGAGTCTGCAGGTGATAATCTGACAAAGTAAACAGGTTTTAACACATAAAAAAAAATTGATGACCAAATGATGTGTACGCACAGGCGTTTTGACGTAAATGCAGCTACGCCACTGATGCATGACTGTTAATACATGCAATGGTTGCACTAACATCTTCATTCGTTTCAAGAAGCAACTCTGACATCACATACAAGTTAGCCATTTTTATTTATATGTATAAACCATCTATTTATTACAAAAGGCAAACCAATGAACTAGTTTCAAACCAGTTTCTAAACCGGAAAACCAAACTCAAACTGGTTTCTTTGCAATAAAAACGCCCATGAAGTCAGTATTAAAATGTAGTTTGTAGTAAACGGATATCTGATCTTTATAGTAATCCACAAAACATAATAATAGACACAGATGATAGGGACAAAGCTGAACCAAGTGAACACAACTCTTACAAGTGTACTAAAGGGAAAACGGAGAACAATGAAAAGTCAACGATGCATTCTGATTGAGATTTACAAAAAAAAATAGAAGAAAAGTTTCGTCAAGAGAAGACAAACTAGTGAAAGCTTTCGAAAAAATCAAAGATTATTATTAACAGAGTGAATTACAAAATCACTGGTGCAGTATACAGAATATGCAGTAGTTCTGATCGGGCAATAGTAGGAAGGTTGATGGACACGCCCACTGACCTGTTTACCTTCTGACCTAACGGTAAACAAAGGAAATTTTAAACTATTTTTTTCGCTTCATTTATGTCATTTTTCTATAAAAATTAAAATAAATGGTAAGAAGAATGATTATTTAAATGGTCTGAATAAAAATATTCATAGTTTTTGAAGATTAAAACTGTCAATCACCTTCTTGTAAAATTCACAAAGTCGTCAACTTTCATTTTCATGGAGGTCGGCATTTTGGAGCTTTGGCCTACAGAGGTTTAAAACACCCGTTCTAATTGGTTTATATCTTAAAGAATCACAGTTTCGCGAGAACGAGATTATAGAGCAAAGGCCATGCTTTCCTATGATATAAATCCATAAAGAGTTTAGCTTTCGATTGTAAGTGAATTTTTTACCCAAAAGTGGGCGACTTTCGGGGAAATACTTTACATATTTATAAAGATAGGAAATGTCTGGAAATAGTTACCATGATAAACCATCTCATGAACCTCAATTTCAATACAAAACCATGTACTAAAAGTGTAGCGTTTTTGAGCTTAAATTATCACAAACTGCATGTACTAACCAATGTAACCAGCATGATCTTGACAGCTTTTTATCTAAGCTTAAACATTCAGAGTATCAGACTATGCCCAATGTACATTCTGATGATGAAACTCACCATCCGTACGACAAACCTGAGACTCCTTACACCTTACATGATTTATCGAATGTTGATGTGAAGAAAAAATATTCAAGTTCCGAGGAAATGCTGGACCAAAATGTCAATGACTCGGTAATATTTTTGTCAGAATTATCAGAATCAAAAAGCAGAAGTACCCAAACAATTCTAACTGGTGTTTGCATTTTTCATAATTATGTATTAAATTCTGAATCGTGTATTTTACATGACAATTTAATTGCAGAATCACAAACTATTACTGCACAATTTCATTTTTCAGATATATACCAGGATGAATGATTAATAAAAATATATAATGAATTTTAAAAATCAGCAAGTTTTAGACATTTATGATCAGAAAGGAAAAACTGGATGTGTGAAATTTTTGCAGTCACAGACAACATCTAACTTAGACATTTGTCCAGTAAGAAAAACTTATGAAAAATGCATAGAAAATTTAATAAATAATAGAAAATCCTTTTTGAAAAGTAAAGGTAAGCCGAATGGAGAGGCATGTCTTGAATCTTTTTTACAAGAAGATTATTCAATGCCAAAAGCGAGTCCTCACCTTAGAGTTAAGAAAGCTACAAGTGATGTTAGTTTTAATCTTAAACAAGAATTAAGAAAAACTGATGAAAAATTAAATGAAAGTATACATGAATTGGACAGTACAGTAAGTAACCTTAAAGAATCGGAAAGTGAAGTTAATCAGATGAATAACAAACTGTTAAAAACTAAGAAAGAACTAAAGAGAACTAAGGCACGTGAAACATACTCGAGGGAAAAAGTACAAAAGCTTGAAGTAAAATTGAGTGGCCAGTTTTCAGAAGAAACTGAATGTAGTCAAATAGAAATAGAAAAATTACAATATTTATTGATGGAAAAGGATAAGATTATTTCAGATCTTCAAACAAATTGTGATTATCTGGAAAATGTAATTAATGATATCGATAAATCTGACCGAATCTTAAATGTTTAATATGAGAAAAGTAGACGTTACAGTACAGAACTCAAGACTTGTATATATGAACTTTTGCAGTGCAATGTTAGTGCTTCGAAATTACCGTCCGTTATAACATGTGTTTTAAACTTGGTTAAGATTACTCCAAATCAGCTACCATCTAAATCGACAATTTTAGATTTTAATTTACAGCGCCTCTGCTTGGCTCAAAAATAAATAGCTGAAGTTTTTTCTAAGGAAAAGAATACGACTCTTCTCACTGACGAGACTTCAAAATTTGGAAGCAAATTGATGGGGTATGAGGCAGCTGATTCCACTGGCAATTTGTGGGTTTTAGGGTTGCGTGACATAGAGGCAAAATCATCAGAAGACACTTAACGGTTTTCAAAGAAATACTTAGTGACATTAAGCAAATGATGAAATTTCAAGAGACATTCTGAAGCACCTTTATACTGCAGGTAAATGTTTATACAAGTAAAATGTTTTTGACATTTTCTAACGGTAGCAAAGATACCAGAAACATTTATCAAAAATATTGCGTCTCGATACGCTTACTATTATTCCCTCGCCAATGAAGTTGCAAAGGGATATACTTCTGCCATGTAATTGCCTCCTTCATCATGTTAAAGATTATGCAATGACTTTGGACTGTACATTTTAATTTAACTAATCAAGTGTGTGGGATAATGATTTAAATGGGGCTTAGGGAGCAACCATTTGATTTTTTTTGGGGGGACTAGGATCAAATATTTTGTCCTGGATTTTTTTTTCGGTGTAATTGCTGACCTGACTTTATTTTTTACTCCGGCCTGTCCTGGATTTTTTTTTCCACCAAATATCCAAATATGACAAAATTACTAGAGACAGTATTAAACTGCCATTAAAATGTAAAAACTGATAGGTATGTGTACATATGTTATTTTATATGAATTATGCATTGATATACAGTTTTATAACAATATAATAGTTAAGTTGTATAGTTCAAGCTGGCAAACAACGAATATAGAGACAACAGTTTCTGCTTGTCCAATATTTTTTCGGTCGCTACGCGGGCCAGAAAGTGTTTCTCTTATATAGTTAGTGCAGCAAAATTTTGTTCGGAAGGATTTTTTTTTTGCACGCGGCAAAACATAGGCCAGATTTTTTTTTCAACTTGGAGCTGGCCAAATTTTTTTCGGTCAAAATCAAAGCGAGAAATTGTGTTCCAAATATCCCCCCTGAAAATGAATTGGTCAGTGTCTTAGGATATGTGGTTACTGGTATGATTGTCAAAATGTTACTGGTATGATTGTCAAAATTTAATGTTGATCAATTTTATATACTCAAGAAATTTGTTCAAATCGCGAATCGATCAAAGTATTTTTGACACCGTAATAGGCGTTTAGGATTGTCCTTGACTGTGGCTGGACATGCGACTATCCTCATGTTTTTTTCTCAATATACTAGTATATGAATATAAATTTTGTCATGCGACTACCCTCATGTTTTTTTTTCTCAATATACTAGTATATGAATATAAATTTTGTCTGTCATGATGATCGAAAAATGCTGCTGACCTGTACTATTTTCCTAACCTTATGTGTGTGTCCTTATTTTGGTTTGTCTATTATATTCATGAATTAAAAACATTCAGTTCATATTTAAATTTCAGAAAAATGAAAATATAAATAAAAAACAAAAAAACGGGAAAGCCCCAAGCCCCTACCTATCTTCTAGTTCCCATTCAATTAACTGAACCATAATCTCTTTCCTGCTAAACATTTTTTTAAGTAACTGCGTTTATGAGAAGTTTCATTGAAATTAATAAAGTAATTAGGAGTTTTAACGCTTACAAGATTCATAGACGGTTTGTCGACATGTAATCTTAATTCCGATACCCCTAACTTCCCTTGGGGGGGGGGGGGGTAGGGGATAAGAAAATTAGAATATGTAATTATTTATTATGAAAAGAAACACTTTTATCTAATTTCAACCAAATCACACACATACGTACCCTGCGGGACAGGTCCATGAAGCTTTCACGATGGTAACTGGAACAATTTTGGTCAAAAGAATCCACTGAGTGTAAACTTATTTTTTTCATAGAAGCAAAGCATTTTGATCTTACATAGCAAAGAGGGTTTTCGGTACTAATGTTATTCATCATGATGTTATGGACATAACCTTCTTTATGGAAATTATACCCTCTTATAAACTGTCTATAACACGACACTTTTTTATGTCTACAGTCCTGTGTCTACTATTAATCAAATAGTTTTCAACGTCTGTGTGCATTATCTTTTGCATATTATTTAAATTACTAGTCCATCCTGTTGTGAGTTCCTCATATGAAGGGGTGTTGACATCTGAAGAACTGATTGTTGCATTTTCTGCATTGCTAATGGTAACCATCATTCTCAACAAGAGCACCTTCACGTCGCACTTGTGATAATTTGTCATATGTTCTTTGCGCAAGTTCATGCTTTGTTCCAATTAATTTGGCATTGACGGACCTCAGGTTTGAATTTCATTTTTTTTTTTTAAATTAAGAATGTCCTCAACTGTTGATGATAAAGAAATGCTCGTATTCGTCGAAGATTTTGAATTTGGCGCTTTTGTTAACTTTGCAAATTCAATACCGGAAGTAATAGATACCTACCGAATATTGGTGAAAGAACGATAACTCTAGTTAGTGGGAAGACTGAATACAACAACTGGGAAATAATTTACAAACTGTGTTCCTTGAATCTTTGTTTTTGGAAGAATGATGGAAACATCTTTGTCAACAACTAAATTACATGAGACAATACTTGTAGTGTCATCTACTTTTATCGTTATCATATTGAACTCGTCATACAACTGTGTGCACAATGGAAGCATATTGTCAAATTCAACACACTTCTGTAACTCTTTCAGTTTTAAACTAAAGTACTGTTTTTCTCCATTGGCATTGGCTTGCATTTTTTTTCGGCCCCTGGTGTTTGAATCTCCTGTTTTTTTCCATCTTACGTATCGTTTTCTCTTCATAATTTTCAAATGACTTGGCATGTTTAGGCCTGGAATGTGTTGCATTATTTCTATTTGTATATTCATCATTTTTGTTACTGCATTTTTTCACAATTTTATGTCTTTTCTTGTTTGTGGTTTTCCTTTCTTTTTTACTATCAACAATCACAACCGCCTCTCTCGTTGGTTCTTCCTTGTCATTATTGTTTTTATTCACCATCTTTATCTGTTTAATGTTTGTGTATTCAGAATTAATGCACTGATCATAGTTTCTGTTTTCACAATAATCACAGAAAAAGGACACAGCTTTTGTGTAAAGTTCACCTGGGTTCACCTGGTGTCTGTGGATCATTATTAACCTGATGAATAGACCATATGCCTTTCACTGGATTCACCGCTTCTCCTTTTGAATGATCTATACTATCTTTTGCAACTAAAAAGAAATCTCTCTTTGATCCTGGTTCGTCTATAAAAATATGACCACTACACCATTTATGCATTTCTGGAGCATTTGTAATCACTGCTTGTCTCCCCAGTACAACAGAATCGACAGACCTATTAACAGAAGCAACCTCGCCATCACATTCACTTGTAACGTTTTCGCTTCTAAAATAATGACGCTGTATAATGTTTTTTTCGTTTGCCAATACTGACAAATTGTTTCTGCTTTTATGTTGTCCAGCACATTCGTCAGAGAAAATAACAATCTCTCTATACTTTAGTTTCTTCTTTTCTAAAAATTCAATCACTTTATTCTCAAAATATTTTACAGCATTTGAGTCATGTATAATGTCATCACTAAGGAACACCATTGAGTGGCGAACAATAAGTTCAGGTACATCTATCAAGTGATAGAACATGACAACTGGTAGCATTTACACCTAAAAAATTAACTTGTCTCTTTTCACCAATTTTATATATATATATATATATATATATGGGAACTTATGTCCATCAACTATTTTTACAAGAAGCTATTCAATAACCAATGAAAAACAAGGTTATATTTTTATTTTAAAAAAAATATTTGTTTTAAAAGAAAGACAACTCTCGTCAATTCAAGAACATAATTTGTATAGGAAAGGTAACTCCTGATTTATGG
>MJUT01048325.1:522946-540323 GCA_002080005.1 Gigantidas platifrons
AATAATGAAACAGAAGCAATCGAGAAACAGAATCTAGATATGTATCTTGCTCGTTTTTGGCTCTGTACGATCCAAAAAGAAAGAAGAATATGAACCGGACACTTTAAGAGGCATTCAATCATCTATAATCTGTTGGAATCCGTTAATATCAATATTATTACAGACCCAAAATTTAAAGACCATGTCCAGGGTATAAAAGGGAGACAATTCTTGAAATCATGGATGATTTAAATATTTGGGCAGTGCTAAAGACTAAGGAACAATTTTCTGTTTAACAAATTAATTTGCAATCTTTTCAAACAATAAATTTACAGATAAGTCAGAGCACAAAGAGGGCACATTTTAAGATGAGAATCAAAAAATTAAAAATATTAGATAATGAAAATATTACAATTTGAAATTCTGAGGCATAGGTAATTTCAAAATTCAAATTTTGGTAATTGACAAATAGGCGGAGACAGTCATGGCAACAGCTTCTTGTTTATATGTACAACGGAAGTAGGGAACGGCATGCATATGAGATCTATAATCTACAGCATGCATTGATGAATTGATAATCTACTTACTAATTAAATAGATTCAATGATCAAATAATCCACCCAACTGGCATTGGAAAGTCCATGATCATGTAATTATCACAAATACCATTTTAATATAATATTAGTTATATCAGAAATATGTAAATAAACTTTCCCACAAATGACCCATATTGGAGATACCATCAGGATTTGGATGCCATCCTCTCACAAGCTTCAAAACAGTTAGGCATAATATCACATGTATGCCATATTTAATTTTTATATTTAGGATCCCTGGCCAAAGCAACTAACTTTCTTGATAGATATATGTCATGCATCTCTCCAAACTTCCGGATGATACATTTTTGTCCAAAAATTTCTATATTGTTCTTCCCTCAACCTATGGTTTCTTATGTTCTTTTTCTGTGACTCGGTTATCTCAGCTGTCTGTGTGGCCTCATTCACATGGGTTACTTATGTGTCATTTACCCCATGAACTAGTCCGAAACTACCCATCAACATCCCATCCATAGTATCCAAACAAACTAAATAATGTATCAGTTTGTTCTTCAGTAACTATAAGTGATTTTTTTTCTCCTTTTCATACATTTCCTTTTTAATTTCAGTTATTGCATCAATGACATCAGTATTCTGTATATTCCCTCCAAAATTCAACATCTGATATATGAAATACCTGTATCATATTTCAAGTGTACCAATAAAATCTTGAAGTGTAAGCACATGTCCAGGGAGGTTTATTGGGGATAAATTAGATAATTGATTCTTTATTTGTATGAGTTAATCATGTGAAACAACAAAATTAATTCCACAAATATCTCTTGTATAGCCATACTTCCAAAATTTAATGAACCAAACTAATTATCTCTTTGAAATGTCATGCATGCCTATAATGAATGGGTCAAAATGGGAAAACATGATGTTGTTTTATTTTCAATTTTAATGTTATAATCTAGATCTGTATAATTGGACACTGGATTCATTTATCTCATAAAATCATGGTAAGATGGCAATGGTTACATATCAGAAGTCTTGTAGTCCATGCTTTCATTCACATGTTCTTGTTTACATGCACAGCAGCTTTATCTAAAAATAATCAGTAATCCCCGCCCATTACCAAATAGGTTTAATTGCTGTAGGGGTGTAAAATTTTCTGGGTCAACCCTGGCCTTTAAACATTCAAGAGATGTATTACATGTTAAAATGAAGGAGTTGAAGGCGAAAGGTCTGGCCAACAAAAAAATTAAGGCAGAACCATCAACAAGGAGAAATTTGTTACTGTACAGGAAAAAAATATTAGGAACAAGTACGTTTATTTATTAACTAATATTGGAATATTAACTGTAGATATTAGTAAATCCAATGTACATTAACAATTCCATGGGGGGGGGGTACAAAAATGTATCTTTTATTTTATTACAATGATAATTGTATGTAAACATATATTCCGATTATGATTATACTTTTTTGCATGCTTTTGTCTTCATACGTTGATAGTATTTATTTAGTTGTGAATAAAATATGTTTAAAACAAAAACAAAAAATCTACATTAAAAAAAAGTTGACAACTTCTGACTTTGTACACTTTTATATTTGACAGGGAACCCACTTATCACTTATGTATGTAGTAAACAATTGAATGTTTGTGTATTTAATAGCCTGTTATGAAATTGTAACTTTATACAGTGTTGTGTCGGTAATTGAAATTAGAATTTGATAATTAGTATGGTAACTTTAGTTTTCAACAATCGTCATGTTTTTCAATCTGTTTAAACTGCTAATTCAAAACTGATTCTTTTAAGTTATCGATTAGACATTTTTCTCTCTCTCTCTCTCTCTCTCTCTTTCAAATGAATTTATTGTCTCAAATATACGGCGACATGAAAGTCACCCATGGTGTGAGAGGATATATTCATCTTCTACATAAAGGATGTCATATAAATTTAATTATGATATTATGTAACATTCCCATTTTATTTTTTTTCGAACTTTTTCATTCAATGACATTTCAATCACATGTATATTTTCCAAACTGTTGTTATGTAGTATGTTTGTGATCTTACTTTTTTCTAGATCACAAGTGTTTAATTTTTTAATATTTTTAATACACATGGAGATGTGTTTGGTTCTGGATCGGCGAAACATCTGCATAGCCAGGAATCAAATGATACAGCCATTTTTTTTTAAAGACCAAATGGGTTTTAGATGCTTATAGAGCGGCTATCGGACTGTTTCATGTCTGTAAAATGAGTCTTAATATCGGCTATGATTCTCGCTCCGACACTTTTCATGATATCTTAATTACTAACCTTCCTATTTGCTTCACTTTTAATCCTTCAAAGTCTAAATCCAAAAGTTAATATTGTCTTCATCCTGTTTGTTTTACATTTTATATCATTGATTGACAATATTGAATCCAATCCTGGACCTGAGCCTGCCTATATATCTAGTACACCGTTGGGTGCATTAGCTATTTTGTCTGATAAATTCATATCCATATGCAATATCAATATTCGAAGTATAAGAAATAAAATAAATTTTCTGCAAAATTGTGTTAATGAATTGGATATTATTGTTTTAACTGAAATACATCTTGACAACAGCATTGAAAAGGGATATTGAACTCGATTCATCTGATAAAAATCCTCAACGAAAAGATCGCACTAATTCAGGCGGCGGATTACTTATTTACTCAAAGGAAGACATCGGCATTTGCAGGAAACACGAACCTGAAAATGATATAGATGGAACGATTTGGGTTGAAGTTCATGCCAAAGGTTACTCTTTTCTTTTGTGTAATACATATCGACCTGAATGGACCGACTCTGAATATTGGGCACGCTTAAATCATGCTATAGGTTTAGAATATCAAGTCAACGAAAACATTGTGATCTCCGGAGATCTCAATTCTGACCTTGTCTTTAAACAGTAACAAATTGATTGATACGATGAGGCTTTTTAACTTAAAAATGTAATAGATCAACCAAAAAGGGTAACAAGTCATAGTAGAAAATTATTAGAACCCATTATAGTTAGTAAAACACTTAATTGAAAAACTTGACCACTTGAATGACGTTGATGAAATGTGCAAAACATTTACAAAGTGTTTCCTAAAAATAACAAAAGAATGTATTCCGACAAAAATAGTAACTATTCGGAATAATGATAGGCCGTGGTTTAACAACGAAAGACGAAAAGAAATTCGCATAAGGGACAGATTGAGAAAAAGTGTTTTGAAATTACACAGGGAAAGGGATATTAAATTATATAAAAAAACACCAGCGAAATAAAGTAGATAACATTAAACAAATTGCAAAAGAACATTTTGAAAAATAATTTAGATTACATTCTTTTAGAAATCTCATCCAATCCAAAAACATACTGGAAAATTATGAAAATGCTTATCAAATCAAATAAGGGAAGCAACTGTATTCCTCCTCTTAGAAACTCTATAAATGACGAAAACTTCGACGATATTGTGTATGGAGATGAATATAAGTGTGATTTATTAAATACATACTTTAGCCTTATATCGAAGTTAGAGGAGGAGAACGTTCCTCTTCCAGACTTTGATGTGGAATCTAATAAAGTAATAAATGAGGTTTTTGATTTGATTTGATTTTTGGTGTTTAACGCCACTTTCAACAATATTTTTGTAACCATAAATTAAATTGTAGATACATTAAAAATTATTGATCCAAACAAAGCTTCTGGACCCGACAAAACTAGTCAAAAAATGTTAAAAATTTCCCCTGAAAAGATAGCCATCCCACTACAAATTATTTTTAACAAATCTCTTCGTCAATGTAAATATCCCTCTAGTTGGAAAAATGCACATGTCACATCCATTTTCAAAAAAGGTGATACATCTTCACCTTCAAATTACCGCCCAATATCACTGATTAGCTGTGTCGGAAAAGTAATGGAAAGGATTATATACAAACATGTATATAACCATTTAATGCAAAACAAGCTGATCTACCAGTATCAATCTGGTTTGTTGCCTAAGCATTCCTCGGTCCACCAGTTAATAGAACTATATAATACGATCTTAAAGGTATATTGTCTACCACATTTGTATTTTTTCATACCCAAAATGATTGTTGTTTTCCGTATTGACCTTCATAAAATGAAGATTAAACATCGAATTATTGGCGAATACGCTACGAAACGTTAAGATTCATTCAGTGTAATCTGATATTAATCTAATTTTTCATGCTTCAGTTGTTGGGTTGAAAATAAATATTGCAGGAGGCAATACCTTTTAATGTGTAAGCACATGTTTAAGAAAGACATGTAAAACTGGTCCAATACCATCAGACAGCATGTATGAAACTTTGGTCCTAGAAAATGAAAAATACTCTGCTACTGCAGAATCTGGAAACATGGCTTGAAATGTCCTTGCTAAAAAAAACTATTTTCAACTGACACATGTAGTGACCATATTATTTCTGCTTTTATAATCTCACCTACTGGATATCTATATGAAAGTTCTGATTGTTTATTGACACTTGAAAGAAAACTACTGGTGGATTGAAATGGAGTTTGAACTACATCATCTTGTTTACCTTTAGTGGTGACAAATAGCTGGCCTTAATTCCTCAAAAGTTCATCATTTTGTATATGTTGTTTTGATTTGACATGAGTATTTAAAGCAGCCTCTCCATTGTTGTCACATTTTAAGTTTCTAGTCTTGCAAAACAAACTGTCAAATACATAAACAGATTATTCTGGCTTACACCACTTTTTAATTAATCGCTTCACAGACTGTAGTAATAATACTATTCCCTAGTTATTCCACTAGACCAAAAGAGGATATTTACTAGAAGTACATGTACCTAGTATTGATACTATTCACTAGTTATTCCTCTAGACCAAAATAGGATATTTACAAGAAGTACCTAGTATTGATACTATCCCTAGTTATTCCACTAAACCAAAAGAGGATATTTACTAGAAGTACCTAGTATTGATACTATTCCCTAGTTATTCCACTAGACCAAAAGAGGATATTTACTAGAAGAACTTAGTAATTATACTATTCCCTAGTTACTCCACTAGACCAAAAGAGGATATATACTAGAAGTACCTAGTATTGATAATATTCCCTAGTTATTCCACTAGACCAAATGAGGATATTTACTAGAAGTACCTAGTAATGATACTATTCCTAGTTATTCCACTAGACCAAAAGAGGATATTTACTAGAAGTATATAGTAATGATACTATTCCCTAGTTATTCCACTAGACCAAAAGGGTATATTTACTAGAAGAACTTAGTAATGATACTATTCATTAGTAATTTTACTAGATAAGAGAAGTAGGCGGGCTGAGATTTCAAATTGTTAATTCCAACATGTTAAAGTAAAGATTGGACATAATCGATCTCTGGTATCAATGAACCTGTCTCTTCAATAGTGTAAGTAGTGTGCTTTTCACCATTTCTGTTGCTACCTGCTATCAACCGCCTCATTTCTATATCATTACAAATTGAGTCATGGAGAAATAATATGTCATATTCATTTCAGTTTTTGTCTTCATTGTCATATCTTCTTGGAGAAGCTTTGTCCCCAGACAAAGATTGTTTTATTATTGTAAGGATTTCATGCCTATTATCAATGTTCTTATCTATCTCAATTTCACTCTTTCTTTTCTCCATGTTGTCTTCAAAATGTTCAACTTTCTTGCACCATTGTTCTCCATTTAAATCATACAAATAGTTTTGAATCCGATCCTGTAGATCAGTTATCATTTTGTCTTTTTGACGTAATTTGTTCTGAAATTCTTGTTTTAAATCAATTTCCTTTTCCTCTTTTATATTTATGATAATAGCAAGTTTTTCATTATCACTGATTGCTACATCTCTCTGCTTGTTAACTTCTACTTTTTTGTGATAATTTATCTTCTTTAAATTGAACTCTGATTGTAATTTTTGCACTGTGTTTCATGCATTTTTGACAAATCTTCAATTTTGTTGGTAAGTGTGTTTACTTCCTCCTTTTTTTCTTTTAACTGTTTCTCAAGAACATTATTGTTTATAAATAAGTAGGGGATTGACTCACTGTTTTTCCTAAATTTTCAAGTTCTTTAGTTAGAATGTCCTTGTAGTCTTGATTATTTGCAAGTAAAAATTTGAAATTGTTGTTTTAATATCAACTACAGCACCTTCTAAAACTGACACTGTTTTTAATGGGGTTCAACATTTTTTATACAGCATCCTCAACTGATTGCGGTTTTGTATCATCATCTGATGTGTTTTGGGAAAGTTGGTTCCCTGTGGATTTTGTCTCTAAATTAAGACATTGGGACTGTAGAATTGTCATTTGAGTTTTGCAAATTTAGTTCAATTTCCTGATCTAAATTGTCATTTGGAGAAGTTAAAAAACCTTCCTTTAAAAATGTTTGATCATGACCGTCTATAGTTCTTACAATATTTTGTAGACATTTCTCAAAAACATGGTCACCGAAATGTTGCCATTCCCTGCCTTAAATCATCATAAAATTCAAAGTGATTATAACGAAAAATCTTAAATGCTTGATAATCTGTCAAAAGAGTTACAATTCATCAAGTCTAGGTACCAACAAAGAAATGTAATAAAAAGGGAGAATAGAAAAGACAAAAAAAAAATACAGATTCAAAAGAAAATTATTGAGAACTTGGAAAATACGTGTCAAAATTTACAGAGTGAAAAACAGGAAGTAGTAACTAAAAAGTTGGAACAAGAACTGACTGAAGCTTATGTAACTAATTCAGAACTGCAGTCGGAAAACAAGTCATTTAAGCGAAAAACCTATTATTGTGAAACGAAAATTGAAACTTCTTCAAATGTAGTCGTGTTTGGGCATATAATGCCATTAAGAAACAATATGAGTATTGTAATGGGTCATTTCGTACAATTGTTATTTGATTTATATTTTTTCAGACTGTGAAGACAATGATGATCATGATGCTACCATCATATATGACCTTGAAGATTACTCACCCATGGGGGACTATTGGCCAAATCTTCATTCTACATTCACGGGTTAAAAATCATTGGCGTAAATGATGAAGTCTGTTATTAATGTGGATAAGTAGCTGAATACATCCAAAAGTAAAAAGTATGAGGTAATACATGTATATCCAGTGTATAATTAGAGAGTAGTATTGCATATTTACATGATAGTTTGATAAGGTTATATTCTAACTAATTTTCTACATTTTAATATTTTCCATTGATTAAGAAAGTCTTAATTAGTTTTGCATGATTAGATTTTATTTAGTACAATGTAGCTCTAGGCAAACAGGTGGTGGTCAGTTAGATTGTTGTTTATCTCTCTTTAGGGATGTCAGGCATTTGATGATAAATTTGTTCAGTCTGTTAAATGGTCGGCAGTAGTAATTAAAAAGGTCGAAAGTTTAAGTCAAGAGAAATTAAAATAAATGTTATGTCTTAATGTGTATTGGTCAGTTGAGAAAGTTCCTTCAATGTGTTTGAACATATAACATTCTACAAATTGTATTTGGAAATAAACAATGAATAGTTAATTGGAGTGAATGATTAAATGTTCCCTCTTATAGTAGTAAAAGCACCATCATCATGACTACTTACGTATGGAGTATCACTATCATAATCACTTGGACTATCTAGATTTAACTCAATAAAAACTTCCTCAAATGGAACATTTTGAAATTTTTCAAAAATTTGAGGAATTTGTGGGCTTTCTTCTCTGATTTGTGTTGGAATGTGGTCGGATTATGTTCTCCTTAAATTTAAAAGTTGACGTGTTCTCCTTAAATTTGTTGAATTACTTTGTTCGAGTTTTTTCTATATGCCAGTGGTTTTCTTCTTATAAGATATATTGCCAGGGCAATGAGAGAAACTGAAAGAAAACAAGCATTAAAAGGTAGGGATAGTGTTACAAAATGTAAGTAATATCTGGTAACTTAGGTACATTTTATGGGAAAACAATTGCGTGAAGTGAACATGTTGCCGGACCGAGACATTGTAAGATTTTTCAGTCCTCGTGATTTTAAAACCAAATTTCCTTCAACAAGATTAATATTTGATGGGACTGAATGCCCTGTGATCAAGCCAAAATCCCCTATAGCACAACAAGCCACGTTTTCAACATATAAGAACAGGAATACTATCAATTGTTAGTTGGTGCAACTCCTAATGAGTTAGTAAATTATGTTTCTCCAGCTTATGGTGGTTCTACAAGTGACAGACAAATATTTGAACGAAGTAACTTGCTCACTAGATGTGATAAAGGAGACTCAAAATTGACACACAAGGGATTCAATGTCCAAGATGTATTCGTAGCAATTAAATATCCCATTTTTTTTGTTTCAGAAAAAAATAGAAAGACTGGCAAAAAGATCGTGCAATTTCAAGTATAGTATAATAGGACAGGCAAAAACTGACATATAGAGTAGAGGAATAATGGAATGAGCTGTTGTACAGTTTACTGAAAATACAGATGTATAACAATTGTATAGAAGATATTGTCAGTCAACCCCACACATGAATTTACTGTGTAATGTCTTCATAACATCAACTAGTTGTTTCATTGTTTTCCCGAAACTATTGTTCGCTTCTGCATTGTATCTTTGTTCTTGGTTTTCTGTATATTGTTTTAACAGATTAACCATTTCTGACGTGGGAGCATACTTAGACAGTTTCGTTTTCAAGACTTTCATGACTGTCATCACTATCATTTTCAATTTTTCTTTTGTTACCAGCACTTGTGCCGCTTGCTGTTACAAGAGGTGTGACAGCAGGATCTTTTCCAAAAATTTCATCCATCTCTTTCCCATATTCATAATTTATTTTTCCCAGCACCACTCTTTTTATTATTATCTTTAATTGCTTTATAAGATCGGAGTAAGGTTTTTTTATCTCCCATTGACTTGCAGCCGTTTAATAAAACGGAAGATATCAATTAAAAGTTTACGCACGCACACAGCACTTTAGACAAGGGAAATGGTCAAAAGACGCTCCGGTATTTATACTATGAAAATTAACGTCATTAATATTTTTTCGGAATCACGTGACAGGACAGAATTACACCCGAGATAATTTATGGACGTGTTTTGATCAAAAACTTTGAAGAACTGTGATTTAGTACTGTTTGACTACTATTTTACCTATTTTTTCCAGTATTGTTATAAATGATGTTATAGTGACAACCGGAACCTTTGAACCGTACTGGAAGCGAGAGGTTGGCGCCGTAAAATCTTATTCAATCCACCATTTCTTTAGAAATGCCTGTACCAAGTCAGGGCCATTGCGGTTTCCCGGTTGTTGATTGATTTTGTCTGTTTATTGATTTATGAGTTTTTAATTTCCCTTTAGAAGATTGCTCTGTGTTCAGTAATTTTGTTATAAGGTAAAGGTAAAAGGTAAAATATATTTAGGTTTAAAAATTTCAACATCATACACAAGTGTTTAAAAATTTCTCGTTAATTTAAAAATAAAACATAAAACTGCCATCATTAACTGAAACTTCAATCCACTAATTGTAACTGCTGAGAACTTTCTCACCAAGGATAGCCCATGAAAGCCATTCAGCTTATTTCCAATGGGGTCCTTTATAAGTATCAGCTTAAAGTTCAAGTGGACATTAAAAGATCAACATGAGCGGGTAGAGGGATTACTTAATTTTAAAATAAGTACATTATCTATGAAAATATATATATAATTGTCATTATTATGATATGACACGTCTTTCCCGTTCTTCACTGGTATATATCAGGTGGCACTTCACTTCTTTTTTAAATCTTTGCAAATCATTGATGGATTTGATCGAATCGGGTAGAGAATTCCAATCATGGATTCCATTGTAGTAAAAAGTTGTTGATTCGATGCCTTTAATTTTTGGTGTAACATAATTAATCTGACTTGATCTAGTATTATGGGCATGATGTTCATTAATTTTGATGAAATTATTTTTCAAATAAGCAGGACATGTATCATAATAGATTTTATGAGCATGGTTCAATCGAAGCTGTTTAACTCTGTTTTCAATATTTAAAAATCCTAGACTAGATAATTCAGCTTGCTTTATACTAGTTCTTGGGCACATGTTTTTAATGAATCTAACTGTTTTGTATTGTGCCACTTGCAGTTTGTTTTTTAAAGCACGAGTTGTACCAGGAGGAACAAGAATAATCATTATTACCCTTATGGAATAGAATCTCATCCTATTTTTCTTGAAACTTGGATGGACTTTGATTGAATTAGCCAATCAGAGTCGAGTTTTGGAATGATGCAAATTTGAAAGAAGTGTTGACTATGGGATATAATCAGAACTGTTATATTGTTATGATAAGGTATTTTTTTTATTTTGGCTATGGCTAGTATTTTTTAAACTTATGTTTATAAATGAAATATTTATTGCATGTTATTACTTATATAATGTTTTGTGTATGTTATTGATTGTTTTACGAAATTAAGTAAATTAATGAAGATATTTTGTATTTGTAATTAATGGGCAAAGGGAGATAATTCTGGATAAATTAAATCACAAGAAAATATCTATTTTGAATACATTGTATGTTGGTAATATTAATACATGAGACGTCCGTGTTGAAACATATCTCTTTGGTAATACTACAGATCGAAATACCGGAACAACATGGTTTCAGACTTGTTACCACGGCATTAAACTACTAAAGGCTAACAGTTTATTCATATTTGTTTACAAATGAAATATGTATGAAATATGTATGATAGAAGTTTATTACATTTGTACCTTTTTCGAAATGTTATCGGAAGGAACAGGTAGTCTTGACCAGATGTCGTATAGGTCATAGTAGACTTACTCATAGCTATTTGTTAAATAATGAGGAACGACCGGAATGTATTCCGTGTAATTCCAATTTTTCGCTTAAACATGTTTTAATAGACTGCGTAGATTTTGCCGATATTCGGCAAACATCCTACAACGTCAACAATTTATGTGATTTATTTACAAATGTCGCATGCGACACAATTTTGCAATTTTTAAAAGAAATTAATTTATATACAAAAATATAATTATATAACGTATGTTCTAAATGTATGTTTTTATCTTTTTGTATTTTTGTATTCCGTTTTGTTGATTTAGCCTGTCTACTGTCTTGGAGATCTTCATATGTCAGTCTTGAATCTGTTCTTTTCCTTGGGAAGTTCAGAAATCAATGGTTACCGTTGGTCTCTTACATCAGCAGGCTTGCGTGCCAGCGGGACTTGCGAAACTTTTGGAGCTTCAGGTTGTGGATTTAAAGAGGTGACATTCAGCCCAAGAACTTCAATGTTATGTAGTTCATCTTTGTACAGCCATTGCAGCAAATCCTCGTCATTTATGTCCTCTGTTTCAACCAATTCATGACCACCACCGATGTCAAAATCCGGCACCCTTCCATTTTTTACTCGACAAATTTAGCAGACGACAAAGTGACGTAGAAATGTGTTTCTTAGATATTTTAATTGAGGTGAAAATCAAACAAAAACACAGTTTTAATACATTTAATTCATATTTTCCAAC
This sequence comes from Gigantidas platifrons, assembly GCA_002080005.1. Classification (NCBI taxonomy): domain Eukaryota; kingdom Metazoa; phylum Mollusca; class Bivalvia; order Mytilida; family Modiolidae; genus Gigantidas; species Gigantidas platifrons. The sequence continues at coordinate 534,995 of MJUT01048325.1, forward strand.
AAGTCTGAATAATTTTGTGAAAAGAAAAAATACCGTTCTAACGGTACTTTAAATCAATAGAAAATTAGTTCCGATAAAAGTGGGCGTGTCCCCATAAAAATTGATAACATTGCTTATGAATGTAATTATTTAGACCAATCAGAGAACAGCATTTATCCAAAATTTATTTATTAGGGCTTTATGGTAGGAAAAATAATTCCAGGGCTGGTTGGCTCAGCAGAAACACAGATATTTTTTTTAGGCCTTATACATTTTTGTATATATGTATTGGTCATTTTGAACTGGCCCTATTTCTGTCTGGTTTTTACATAATTTTGTACTGATTTGATCTAAAGTTGAGCTTGACTTTAATATTGATACTATGGAACACACCTGCAATCGTCCAAATAATTAGTTTTTCTTTACATGGCCACATACAAATTCCACCATATTAAAGGTTCTGGCGGATAACATACTAATTTCATCAATTAGTAAGACTTCTGCCTCAAGTATTCTCTTCTTCGCTGCAGCAAGCCTATCGTTATTATCAAAGAGCTTTGCAAGGTCACTGTGACTATAGCGGCCATCTTAAATTCCTGCCCAGTGATGTAGTGTTGTTGCCCCCAAATCTAACTGCAAGCTTGCCATTCCTGTACTGGCAGTTACTGCTGTCTTCTTCTTCAGACTTGTCTCTTGAACTATTTTTTTTCAAATATCAGAAAAATATTACATGTATGTAACTGAATTAAATGTAATTATTGACATTAATACGTACATTTCTAATTCAGCAGATACCTTCGTACAAATAATATTTTCTGTCATAAATTTAGTTTATGGTCACCAAGCGATGAATATTCCTGAGCGGCATTCAGCATTCAAAGATAAAATTATTCCAATAAGCTACACCAACTACATGTAACTCAAACAACTGAAACATTTTCTGATTTACTAACTAACATACTTTTACTATATTACTATTATATTTTACAGGTTATCACTAAATGTGGAACATAAACCAGATGAAAAGATATTTGTTTCGTTGCATGATGTTCGTAAAGCCATATTGGAGTCCTTTGGAAAAGCAAATGGACAAACAGCAATCAGTGTAGATGTAATAAGTAACATGATAACAAAACTCTTTGATTGTCAATCACAACAGTTCTATCAAGGTGGAAATAGGAACATATTGTTCAGAAATCTTGGTCCTCGCCAGAAAGTGGAATCAGATATCTCAACAATACATCTACCATCTGTTTGCCAACTACTATGCACAAGACCATTCCTTTCATTTAAGTGCCCTATTCAGGTGGTAATCAACAATGTACAGCACCATTGTCTCGTTAGATGTGAGGAAAATATTTTTCCCTCGAAATCAACAATGTGAAACTAATGTCAGGATTTCCAGTTTCTTTACAGCAATCAAGTATTGATGGAGTAATACATCTAATTTCAAATATACAGTTATGTGAAGGGATTCTTAAGGATGACGGGTATTCTCCCAAGACTTTCTATGAAGAGAACATTTCCAAAATATATATGACAATCATGATCTTAGGTCAAAATTGTGCAAGCAATTTCTAGATTGGCTGTCGAAGAATACTGCATGCTGGTCTTGTCAGAATGCCCTGCACGCAAGAAAAAGGAGACAAGAAGAGAAATATTTAGGAAAATAAAGAAAGAACCAAAAAAAGATGTAATAGTAGTGAATAATCAAGATAGTAAAAGGTCTTTCAATCAACAACACAAGAAAGTATTACATGTACAAGAAAAAGAGTCAATGCAGAACAGAGACATGATCAACGTTAGAAAATTCAGAATTCACATGACTGTACAGATCTTTGGACATAGACTATTTGAATCGTTATTTTTTTTTATAATTCATTAATATAAATGAAATAACTTTTCATAATTTTTTTATAAATGCCCTCTATCTACATGATTATATAATCCGTATATTCTTCCCCCAAATTTAAATGTCACCGAACAAATTAAACCCCCTCTTAGTTTGACCTACTTTTCATTGTAGTAACTATTTAGTGTATGATTTATAGCCTGCCCACGTGCGACTCATGTTGGTCAATCAATAATTATAAATCTGACTTTAAAGTGTGATTTTTTTATTTTTGGATTTGCCAGTAAAAGAGATATAATAATAATATGGAGAAGATGCTGTAAATGTAAGTAAGTTTATGCTTATTTTATCAATGCAACTACTTCATTCAGTTCATTGGCAACATTACGAGTCTCTATTGACTTACGATGGAAAGACTCGATTAACATTATAATTTCAGATTTCAACAATTGAAGTAAGTTTTTGATGTATACACTTTTTGTTGTTTCCGGATAATATTACGCGACTTCCAAAATGAGAACTTAGACATATTTATTATTGTATTTAAAACAGATGATTCTTTGCTATTCTCATAAATCCCTAAAAATATATGTTCTTCCGTAATCTCATTTATATCTATATCTTTTATTTCACGAGAGTTCATGTAATTTTTTAGATCCGATATGATTTTTACCCAATTTTGTTGTACATTCCTAAAATAAATGTTAGTTTCTACGTGAGTATTACAAAAATGACATAAACCATTCATAGATCGCCCCATTTTTGCAATTTAGCTTCTGTATAAACTGTATTACGTATAATTTTCCAACTTAACTAGTTGGCTTTTCTTGTTGCTCGATTTATACGCAAGTTCGTCCATATTTTTCTCCATGGCAAATTTTTATTAAAATAAATATTCTATTTATTTTGACAAATAGGTTCTATATCAATATTAAAAATTATTTTAAATTTACGCATAGAAATATCTTGATTGGTTAGCAGTTTATTATTTTTGTCGTATATTTTATAGGTCTCCTGTAATTTAAAAGGTTTTAGATGTTGATTGCTAGGACTAACATTACTTTCGTTTTCATTAAGTATATTTTTAAGATCGCCTGTTATTGCCTTTTTCAGCCTCGTCCATTGTGAAATCCAGTTTCTTTTATCGATCAGTGAATTCAATATAAAATTTCAATCTTTAAAATTATTTGTTTCACAATCCCATATATCACGGACTTTATGTATTCCACCCTGTGCAAAATTTGCGAAAAAAAATAGGTTTGCTATTGAAAACAATATTTGAGTTGCCATATAAAGGTTGATCCAATACTTCTAATTTTGTCATTGGTTTTTGTAAGAGTAAAAAGTTTGACCACGATTTAAGTAAATTTTGATAATAAATTGGTAATTTATTAATTTGTAAACCTTTAATGGTCCAAATGTTAATAAAACTATTTTTAGGAAAATTAATCAAACCCTAAGGGAATCGGGAAGTCTAGGAATGGTCAATTTAGGAACGTGTAACTTGCATGTGGTTCACGACAGCTTCAGCAAGGCATTTGGAGCACCGACAGACGAGTTTGCAGTTGATATTCACTACCTTTTTAAATATTTATCAGCAAGAAGTGATTTCCAATTTAAGCAGCTGGAGAATGATGAACTGATTGCCGAGTATATATTTGGCGTAAAAGTGACGAAGCTTGGTTGTCTGAATGTATTTCTCCTGAAATAAATAAGAAATTAAGTCTCATGATTTGGGGCTGTATAACTTTTAATGGCGTAAGCACAATTTGTAGAGTGGACGGCAATATAAATTCTACAAAGTACATTGATATTATGGAAAATAATTTATGGCCGGTTGTTGTAAGGCATTTTGCTGATGGTGATTATTTGTTTATGTTCGGTATTAAGTCGGACCCCATGAATGATATCTGCTTTTGTATCTTGTGTTCATGTTGAACTGCATAATTAGATGTATATTTTATTCATAATGTTTGTACGTGTTATTTTGTTATATAGTCAATTGTAAAAGCTCATTAGAGCTTGTGTTATATGTAGGCTATGTATCGACTTTAAATAAAACTTTGAATTAAAAAAAAGAATGAATCCTTCAACAAAATCAGCACACGACTTTCCTCGTAATCACCCAATGACTGAATCCAAATATGTAGCAGACCATTGCACAAAATAAAATATCGCTGTTATAAACCCCGTGCTGTTGCCTGGCTAGTACCAAGACAGTGTGAAATTATATTGTTAATTAAAGTTTTGACAGTCAGTGTACACAACTGTAGTACCAAGTCCGTGAAAAATATTTTTTTAGAAAGTAATTTTGACAGTCAAAATTGGGGTACCTGTAAAATGCGAAACGAAATATACCGAAACGAAACGAAATTTACCGAATCGAAACGAAACGAAATGAAACGTAACGAAATTTACACAACAAATGAATATATGGTCATTCTTGATTCTGATAGCCAATGAAAATGTTTATTGAAACCGTGCCATCTGTCTATCAACGTTAACTAGGCCAATGATGTTCATTCATTCATATTGATTTATTGATCTGCACAAACACTGAAGAGCCACACATGAACCGGACACGCTGTATTTTTAAGAAATTAAATTAAAATTGGATATTGTTATACATATAATTATGCAAAAGTAGTAATTTTCGAAGTGTACTAATATTCGCTATTTTCGTGATAAATTAAACAAAAATAGTACCGGATATCACTAGTAAAGAGATATGGAGAAATGAGAAGTGAGACAAGGGCGGGAGAGAGGATAAGAGGGGCAGAAGGAGGGGCAAGCATACACATGTACCCGCAAATTTCTCATCTTTTCTCTTTCCTGGAAATAGGAAACCACAAAAAGTAACACTATACAGGGAACTTAAAATCTCATTTTGAATTCCCTGTTCTACAGTATAACATGAGTTATAACATTTTTATGCTGCAAGCCAATAGCCCGACAACAGTTCTTTTGAGGTCAATGACAAACTGGTAAATGTATCAATTCATTTCTAGATTCAGATGTTAAAAAGTGTGTGAAAAACAAATTGTGTTTTATTTTATGTCAAGACAAAGCCTTTGAAGATAAAATGAACTGTCAATTTCAAAGAGTTAGTTAAGGTCACAGCATGATACTCATTACAAATGTTCATCTTTTAACATGTGGAAGCTTGTCATCAGTACAATAAACATAAAACAATTTTGTGCAATAGCTGAATATCTGGTTGTCATTTCCCAGTAAGACCTAACCCTAGGCATAGAGACCAGACCCATTCGTATGTAAACAGGGGCGTAGCTAGGTATAAAATGACATGTAGGCACAACTTGCGGCGAGGGGTCTGGGGCCGCTTAACGGCCGGAAGCATGTCCAGGGCAGAGCCCTCGTGTGGGGGTTTAGGGGGGAACGTAAAACGATTTTAAGCGTACATAGATGTACAAATGGCGAAATCTGAACAATAAAAGACATGAAATATATTCTTATTTTATCATGGAAACAATACAAAAA
>MJUT01048335.1:19790-56388 GCA_002080005.1 Gigantidas platifrons
AAAGTTCCTTATCAATTTCAAATATTTTTCACAACCGAAGCTAGCTTTCACTTTTGTATATGTTTGAAGTTTCCCATCAGAGCAGTTATTCATCTTTTCTTTCCACAGAGCCAACAAATGTTTCCGGAGACTTTTGACCACATATTCTTTTGATAATTTTACTTTAGACTTTATTTTAAAAAAAAACAAAGAATTATTTGGAATACTTTCTGAAGTTTGTGTGGCATTGTTTATTGAAAAACGTCGTATTGTTACATCACATGACAATTCAGCCTTAGATACTCTTACTAATAGCATTAGAATTATGTTTTTTTTATCGTATCACCTGTAGATAAAAGACTGTACCTTATCGTATCCATCGACGGTTTATGATGTATCATCGTTTGAGACAGGTACCTCAAAATTAAGCGTTTTCAAATGAAAATTATTTCACATATCACGATAAGTATGTTACATATCATAGTTAGATATTTTATCTTTTAATTCGTACCCTCGTTCCATCAAAATACAGCTTCAGAAAGATATAAAATGCTGGGAAAAATCACAAAGGCATTTTTTCGTCTTATAATGAACTTTAAAACAATGCAAAGTGAAAGCTGGAATCGATTTCTATAATATATGTGAAATACTACCTTTTATCTGCAAATACAACATTTGTTTCATTCAAAAAGGGTAATATTATAACGAAAAAGCGCTTCTTAACTTGCAAGTGGCTTTTGACCCGGAAGGGTTTTTATCGTATCCGGCGGGTTTCAACAAAAATGATTCGAGTCGGTAATACGGTGTGTATGAGTATGCGATATCTGTAAAGATCATCACCTGCCCATCTAGGCACACCTCCTTTACCGGGAAGTACGGTTTCACATAAAAATCCAATTAAATTTAAAACGAATCTTGTAACAATCCACCTCCATAAAAAACGTATTATATACACACATACAATTATAAAACTTCATTATCACTGTCCACTAAACACGTGGTTTTAAAAATAATTGCAGAGTATCTTTAAATGAGTTTAAAATCTAAAATGTCACTCAGGTAAAATTAATATAGGGCCCTACCAGGGTGCGATCAAACTCAAAACCCACCCTTTACACGGCTCAGGCCTTCGCACTACCACCCTTCCTCATCTTCTTTGACATCAAGCCTAGGAGTTCATAGCGCTTAGTATGAAGTCTATAGCATAGGTATTATACACCGAGGTTCTAACTGCTCACTAATTATGTTAGTAAATTCTCCATTATTAAAATTAAGAGTAGAAATATGGATTCACCAAGACTTGCAATATGCTAACGTTCTCCTCAGCCTTATTCTTTGCGAATAGAATGCTACAAGTGTTAATTATGCCCTTAACTAGCGGTGCACGGATGCCATCTAAACGTTCACATATCAGTAAGAAATGATCTAAAGTTTCTTCACCATTTCCACAGAGGAGACATATTGGATAATGAAATACGCCCGTTGTGGTCTAATATCGTATACGTATCTGGTTATTGGATAATCTGTGTGTAAAGGGACGCAACTCTTCAATGAAAAGAAAACAAATATCCAGGAAAAATATCTTGCTTCATAATCATATTAAGTACAATGTATCATGGAAATGCACGTTATTTTAAGATGTTTTACAAAGTCAACTTCTCCTCGACAATCAATAGGGTAAACCAACTTCAAATGTACCTAAGCTTCCAATATACATTCATAAACTGTATCGTGTTCGTGAAATCAAATCCATCTTTTATATTCTTTATGATTTTATTTTTGGCAAGGATGTATACTGTCTTCACCTCATTCCGTGTTATACCTCGTTCCGAGGTATTTTCTTTTTGTGGTTTGCGTACCTCCGTTTACGCAGTCGCCGGTCCGAGGATACAGGTCACGTTNTACCATCATTTTCTACCATATGAGTGGTAATTTCGGTAACATTATTGGTAATTTCGGCAACTTATTTGGTAATTTCGGTAAATAGTGGTAATTTCGGTATTTATATGCACCCAAAATAATTTGCTACAATTATCCCTGCAATGTACATTTTTGTGAATTCTAGACACTTCGGCACCGGGACAAATCGGCACCAGGACACTTCGGCACCTACGTGAGACATTTCGGCACCCGGACAATTCAGCACCTCAAAAAGACAAATCGGCACTTTTGTTTTTTTTTCTTTGATTTGACGTACAAAGCTTCCAATAGCCTTGAACCAATTCCAAATTTTCGGAGAAGATCCTTTTTTCTGTATTTTATAATTTAATAATTGTGTTTAAGGATTTATATACCCCTTTTTCACTCCAATGTGAACCCTACGGAAAACTTGTGGAAAATCCCCGGTTTAAATTACTGCACCGAGTCTGTTGTTTATGGAATTTATGCCAGGTATGACATTTATATAAAAAGTAAGTCATAGGAGTGCATGCATAAACACTTCATATTTCTTGTCCTCAATTTTCGAAATGCTTAAATTGATCTTAATCAAGAGAGTTAATAATGGCTTCTTTTAAAGAATATCTAAATCAGTTATGTTTTGATCGCATTTAAACGATCATTGATGTTTTTTTGTTTTTGTTTTTGTTTTTTTGTTTTTTAACTTTCTTTGATTTTATTTTTTTTAAATCCATTAAATCACGTATGTTTGAAAGAAAATGCGGTGCCGATTTGTCCTGGTACCGAACTGTCTTGGTGCCGATATGTCTTGGTGCCGAACTGTCTTGTTACCCATTTTTGTATGTACCGGTATATGTATACTCAAACAACATCAGCGAGGCCTACAGTTTGTACATTGGCTACAACTAGCATTTTCAGTAAAATTTACTGACTGACCGTTTCAGGATTAATTTTAATACACTAACTTATCGCACCCTTTCGACACATTGTTAGACAGATCTATAAATTATTGAGGTAGACATGTACTGGGCGTAAAACCCCATTTGCGCCACAAATTTATGCCGTTTTGCGCCACTAAATTTAAATGAGCGTCATTTGCGCCACTTCTTAATTGAAAAAATACCTCTTCCATTCGCCAGAATATAAATTCTGTTGTCCCCTGCTCACCACGGGGAAGTAGGATTTCGAGCAAGATCTATTAAAAACCTTTAATTTATTACATTATAAGAGATAATAATCATTTAAAAATGTACATGTACATGTCACAGTTGGAAACATTGACAAGTAGTCAACAATCCTGTTCAAATATCAGTTTTTGCTTGGTACTTATAGCCAACACTTTTAAGGTATTTATCCACATGTATGTTTCCACTTAGAAGCTTTGTCCATAAGTCTGTGATATACTAACTAGTATTCAATTTTTTCCTTTTCGGTTCTCGATTGCACCGAAGTTTCAGAGATATGCCTGATCTTGATATAATTAACAGTTTGGATTTGCATAATAACATCCAAGTAGGCATATATGGAAGGATGATAAAAATAAAACTGTGCGATAAAATGGGAATGAAACGATTCAGCCCCATTTGTTGTTCGTCTAACATCAGATGGGGGCTCTGCCCAAAGAATTGTTTAAGAGCTGACAGAAATCTATAAAAAAAAAATTCCTTCACATCCAATACTTTTATTTCCTCTATTTGAACTTAAAATCCATGTTTGTATGTCAAAATTTTACTTCCAACTGACTCACGAGGTATTAAAGTGAAACTTTACAGAAATGTGTTCACATTTTCAGTTCAACGTCCAAGTTTTTAAAAGTGTTATTTTTTAGATAAGACCCTGTGGTGCAAATGTCCTATAGAAACAATTATATTAGTATGAAAACGTGGCGCAAAAGGGTTATACTTTTGTGGCGCAAATGTCATTTCACATCTCAGGTAAAATGCACAATGCTCGTACTGGGACATGGTCGCTTCATTGGCCTGCAACCACAGCAGTCATAATAATGCTGCATTTCAAGGCACCGGCCTCTTCCTACATGTACCTATGAATTACATAAAATTTTGATAAATTAGAAAAAAATTACATAAAGATATTCTGAGAATCCTGAGTAATGAGCGACACCGCCACCCTCCATCCAACATGGCTGTCATTACTAGAATTAGAAATTTCATAAAATTGCCCCAAAAAAATCAGCTGAAATTTGAAATTTAGCTCTTTTGCCATCAGGTTTCGTCCGTCGTAAACTTTTCACATTTGAATCTTCTCCTCAGAAACCACTGGGCCAATTTAGACCAAACTTTGGTGGAATGGTCCTTGGATGGCCCCCTTCCAAAATTGTGTCCGGTGATTCCGACTTCCAACCAAGATGGCCACCAAGCTAAAAATAGAAAAAAGGGGGGATGAAATTTTAATTGTCCATTGCTGCTTTAGTATAAGTCAAAATGAGTTCAAATTTTAACTGCAGCTACATGGCAAGGAGTAATTTAACGTATATACCGGGTTTTTCTGTGAAATTTTTCTTTCAGCCGATTTATAACGATTATGCAATTTAGGCATATTTTGATAAAAGATCACATTTAAATCTTCTCCTCTGAAACTGCTGAACCAAATTAAACCAAACCTGGCAGGAATGGTTCCTGGGTGGATCCCTTTCAAAATTGTGTCTGACAGTCCCCCCCTCCATTCAAGATGGCTGATGTTGCTAAAACTAGAAATTTCTTCATTTGTCCATTGTTGCTTTAGTATAAGTCAAAATGAGCTCAAATTTTAACTGCAGCTACATGGCAAGGAGTAGTTTAACATATATTCCGTTTTTAGCTCACCTGGCCTTTAGATCATGTGAGCTATTGCCATCACTTTTCGTCCGTCGACCGTCCGTCAACATTTCACATTTTAATTTTCTCCTCAGAAACCACTGTGCCAATTGCAACCAAACTTTGGTGGAATGGTCCTTGGATGGTCCCCTTCCAAAATTGTGTCTGGTGATCCCGACTTTATGTATATGTTTATGCATATGTATTTGTGTAACAGTAAAGTCTGGTGATCCCGACGTCAAGCTTAAAATAGAAAAAAGGGGGGGATGACATTTTTTTTTAAATCTTCTCTCTGAAACTACTGAGCCAATCTCAACCAAACTTTGCTGAAATGATCCTTGGGTGGTCCCCTTCCAAAATTGTGTCCGGCATTTCAGACCTCCGACCAAGATGGCCGCCACAGCCTAACTTAATTTAACATACATTGTAGGAACCTACAGGAAATTCCCATCAAAATCTTCTTGTCTGAAACCATTTGCTCAATAAGAACTAAATTTTGATGAAATAGTCATTGGATGGTTCTCTTCCAAAAATGTGTCTGGCGGTTCGGCCCTTCGACCAAGATGGCCCCCACAGTTGAACTTAGCTTAACATAGGACCCTATCGGAAATTCATATAAAAATCTTCTCCCCAGAAACCACTGGGGCAATTGCAACCAAAGTTTGGTGGAATGGTCTTTGGATGGCCCCCTTCCAAAATGTGTCCGATGATTCCGACTTCCGACCAAGATGGCCCCAAGCTAAAAATAGAAAAAAGGGGGGATGAAATTGAAAAAAATTCTTCTCCTCTGAAACTACTGAGCCAATCTCAACCAAACTTTGCTGAAATGATCCTTGGGTGGTCCCCTTCCAAAATTGTGTCCGGCATTTCAGACCTCCGACCAAGATGGCCGCCACAGGCGAACTTAATTTAACATAGGACGCTATGGGAAATTCCCATACAAATCTTGTTTGAACCAAACTTTGATAAAATAGTCATTGGATGGTTCTCTTCCAAAAATGTGTCCGGCGGTTCGGCCCTTCGTCCAAGATGGCCCCCACAGCCGAACTTAGTTTAACATAGGACCCTATGGGAAATTCACATAAAAACCATCTTGTCTGGAACCAGTAGCTCAATTAGAACCAAACTTTGATGGAATAGTCAATCGATGATCCTTTTCCAAAAGTGTGTCAGGCAGTCACGCTCTCCCACCAAGATGGCCACCACAGTGCAGTTACGTTGTTATTGAAAGCAGCTTTGATCCAGGTGAGCGATTACAGGCTCCTGGGAGACTCTGGTTGAAAGCAGCTTTGATCCAGGTGAGCAATTACAGGCTCCTGCTCCTGGGAGCCTCTGGTCTATAAAATTTGTGAGTCAAATGGAAAACTAAAATGAGCATTAACTGGCTCCTGGGAGCCTCTAACTAATTTTTTTTCTCTCTGATTTTCAACTTTTTTTTAAAGCTTTTTTCGTCCTCATTAGCATTCAAAAGGAATAGTCGAAAAAAGCAGTACAGTCCTCACAATGAGCACCAGTCCTCTGGCCCAAGACCAGATAAACTGTTTGGACCAGTACATTTTCAGTTTTTATTTAGATATGAAATAAATTCTAGATTTTTTATTTGGACCAGTAAATTTAAATTTTCATTTCGAGGACTGACGACATCTGCCACCAAGCTTCCATATTGTGATACATGTAGTATTCATATGGTGCTCTGGTTACCTCTGATAATAATTCTTATTATCACCATATAAATAAACCTGTTAGAAGTACAATGTATATTTTGTAGCATATATATATATATATATAGGTAATTCTACATTGTAATTCTCTGCACTTTTAATATCGGGGAGGCCGGAAGGCATTAAATAGTTAAAAATAAGGTCTAAATATGATGATGAAAATCCAAATTAGGTGTAAATACATGTGTATGTTGATAATATACAAACTATTATTATGTCACAATTATGTATTTTGTAAGTCTTTGCACTTTGAATATCAGGGAAGGCATGAAAAGGTTAATAATAGAGTCTAAATTAATATGGTGATAAAAATGACAAATTTAGTCTAAATTAATAGTAATTATGTGATTAGGAATTACAAATGTAATTAGGGCTAATCATATGATTAGCTTAATCACTAGTTCAACAACGGACTGCTCTTTCAATAGGGAAGGAAGTGAATGGTTAATAATTATGTCTAAATATGTTGATAAAAGATTATGGTTTAATATAAACATGGTGATCATGTTGTTTGTTCAAAGTTAGAAGTTACATTGTAATATAATATGCTGTTACTAAACACTTTGTGCTTTACTGTAGTGTATATATGATTTTAGAAGGATAAATTGTTGTGCCCAAATTCACCCCAAAATTAACACACACTGTTTTTTCTCCTTCAGAAATAATTTCATTTTGAGAAGCATTTGCCAATATAACATTATGATAAAGTTTGTCAGTGACTTCAGCAAGTCAGTGGTTTTTACCGGGTACTCCAGTTTCCTCCACCAATAAAACTGACTGCCACGATATGACTGAAATATTGTTGAAAGTGGCATTAAACACCATAACCCTAATTTGAAACCCTGAAGTATTTGATTATTCTAGTCATTAGGCTAAAAAAAATTCATGTGTTTCTGCCAATATCCTTGAAAAAAACCCACAATTTTTTATTTATTTTTATCTGTCTTTAACAGTGCTTGTCAAAAAATTGCAATAAAAACTTTAGGGTATTGCAGAAACTAAAAAATAAGGTTGAATCCCGTTCATGGCGAGGTGTACTTGATACAATATTATTTGATAAAGTTTGTCAGCGACTTGCGAAAGGTTTGGTGGTTTTCTCTGGGTACTCTGGTTTCCTCCACCAATAGAACTGACCGCTGCGGTATAACTGAAATATTGTTGAAAGTGGCATTAAACTCCATAATCCTAATCCTATCCTGTTTTTTTTAATCTACAGATTTTCCTGATTGGGAATGAAGAAGTGATGATCTAACAGAATGCTGTTTGAAAATAAAATGGGAAGGTTATTGCAAATTCTGTTTTAAGAAGGCAGATATGGATTCAGAAAACTGGTCAAATGATCTGGAAAGTGAATTGAAAGACAAGTCAAATGACCTAAGATCAAAAGTTGGAAATATGCGAGATAATTTGAAAACTAAAAGGCTGAAATATAAACATTCATAAATAATAAAAAAAAGCCAGAAAAAAAGATAAGAATGAAGTTTAAACTAAAATTTTATCAAAAGATCAGAAAACTAAAGTAAGGTCAAATGATTTGAAAATGTCTCTAAAAGACAAGAAAGTTGATGTAGAAATTACAAAACAAGATTTATCTGAAAGTGAAATTACAGAAGATGATGAAGCACACTTTGAAATAGAGTGTAGTTGGATTAAATTTGAATGTGATGTGTTGCCCGATCAAGGTTCAAATATGGAGTCTGATTTTAACAGTTCACATATAATTAAAACTGAGGTGGAAGGTGAATGTCATCAGCCGGTATTGTACATTAAAAATTTGAATTCAAAAACATTCAAAGATCAGGTAAATTTTGATGTTAAGTCTGAAAATCTATATTCCAAGAAGCATTCATTGGACGTGAGTAGAGAAAAGGATTTAGACAATGTCACTGATCAACTTAAAAAACGTTTGAGGTCATATAAAGGAGATAACTCTAATAAAAAACAACTTGGAAAAAATAAATGTCAAGAATGTGGGAAACATTTCCTTAAGCTGGATGTTTATGAAAAACACGTCAAATCTCACAGAGGTGAGAAATTTTTTATTTGTACTGAATGCGGGAAGGAATTTAGACGTAAACATGAATTTCAACAACACAGCAGGACGCATACTGGCGAAAAACCACATAAATGTAGATTTTGTGGACGGACATTCTCACAGAAAAATAGCATGAAGAGACATTTAACAAAGCATATTGAGTTAGAAGACGAAGTTCAAGATATAAATGATGAACTGTCCGTTAAAATTTGCAACATATGTCGGAAAGAATTTGACGATAAAAAAAAGTTTGAGATTCATGTGAGAAAGCATTCTGGTATTAAACCATACGTCTGCGACATTTGTCAGCGAGAATTTAGTCAGAGCAGTAACTACCACAAACATTTACGACAGCATAACAACGAGAAATCTCATAAATGTCCTATCTGTAGCCGAGGTTTTAACGACTCCAGTAATTTACAATCGCACATACGCACACATACAGGCGAGCGTCCATTTGTATGTGATGTATGTGGGAGAGGATTTAATCAGAGCACAACATTACAAATACATTTAAGAACTCATACAGGATATAAGCCGTACACATGTCATTTCTGTGGCAAAGGGTGTGCAAGGAAAGACGCACTCGATAAACATCTCCGGTCACATACTGGGGAAACCCCATACACGTGCGAGACATGTGGGAAAAGTTTTAGACGTGATGACGTGTTATTGCGTCATACACGGTTACACACTGGAGAAAAGCCGTACAAATGTTCATTTTGTGATAAAGATTTTCGACAAAGAGCACATTTGACCAATCATATTAAGCTGATTCATACGAAAGATTTACCGTTTAAGTGTTCATTATGCGACAAGTCATTTGGGCGGAAAATGTATCTCACAGCTCATAAGAAGGTTCATCCCCCAGAAATGGAACAAATGTGCGATCGTAACTTGCAACGGGGAGAATTAAGTGCAGTACATGACAAAAAGCGAGATTCAACCGGAAATATTGAAGACTTAATGAATGAAAAACTGTGCAATAATACATGTATAAATATGAATGCAAATCAATGCAAAATTTCTGAAATTAAAAATATACAGAATCGTGAAAAACAGATCGATGATGGTGAAGTAAGCGAAATAAATAAATCATCACTTATACAGTGTAGCGATAATAATGAACATGAACGCGGAAAGAAATTTGATTTCAATTTAAGCAAAGAAATATGTCCGGTCAATAACAAAACTGATCATATTCATGCTACTGAATTAATTGATAATGTTAATATACATGGTATGGTTAAAAACCAAGTGAAAGGAAATCACAGAGAGATCATAGGGCCAGAACAGAAAGATGAAGATGAAAAACTACAGCTAGTAGTGGACAATAGCAAATCATTTGCAAATAACTTTAATTGTTTTTCAGAAAAAAATACCGTCAGTTGTGAAATTGATATCGGTAGTAAATCGGAAGGGAAAACAATAAACGGTAGTTATAATCATAAAGAGGATGTTATCGATACACAATGTAAGGTTAATGATGATATATTAAATAAACAATATAAATGTGCTGTCTGTTTCCGAGAATTTGCCGTGAATAGCGATTTGGAAAAGCATACTAAAAAACATAACGAAGAAAAACGGTACAAATGTGAAACGTGTGGGAAAGTATTTAATCGTAATAGTAATATGTTAAAACATGTCAGAATACATACAGGAGAGAGACCATACTCTTGTCAACATTGTGGGAAAAATTTCAGTCGTAATGATGTTTTAAAGAGGCATGTTAAAAGGATACATACCGACGGAGACCAAACAAAGTTTAATGAGATTAAATGGTTGTATCATGATCCTTATTAAATTCTTGTGATACATTGATATGCCTACAAAGTTTCCTCTGTTGTTTATTTTTATTGTTATAAATGGAAACAAAATTGAATAGAGTGTGTACATTCTGACTAATAATAAAATAAATAATTGGGTTGCTTAGTTATATTTTGATGAATCTGATACAATTTTTATTTTTGAAAATCTAGACCATTTGCTTTGCATGGATGTAATGTTGAATTATAAGTAAAGTTTGAAGATACCAGAAGATGTAAATCAAAGAAGGACTGTCAATGGTATGGCCAAAAGAAGAAAGTACAAAAAAAGAGATTTTTTCATTCATTCTTATTGTTCTTGCTTTTAAAATACAGTAAAAAGTGCCCCTCTACATAAAAAATCACTGTCTATAAAGGACAGTCTCATTTTCCTCATTAATGAATAGTGCATATAATTTTAACCTATACGGTATATAAAGGGCACAGTTTCAGGTTCCCTTGAATGGCCTTTAAATACAGGTGTCTTATACCATACATTTGCATGGTTAATTCAATGAATAATTGATTGATGGATTGATTGGAGTTTAACACCAATTTAAGCAGTATATTCATGGGGTGAACAACAAACAAAAATACATACTGTGATGTGCACTACATCTTCAGTACATGATGTATACATGTACAAAATGTATTCCCAATTTCTGAAAAAAGTTACTTTTTATTTCCTAAATACAGAAAAAAAAGTGTATTGTATCATACACCAACTGGAAGTACTAAGTACAAAAATAATCGTTTTCCATGTCTGTAGCATATAGGTTATTCTTATGTACGCAACTAGTATATACAGTAGAAACAAATCTCTTGTTCCATATATCAGCTATAAATTACTAAGTACAGAAAATAATAAACTATACTGTTTATTTAACATGCTCAAGTTGAAAGCACAAAATAATAAAACATGCTGTGATTGACAATTTGTCTTATATCAAATTCATGTAAATACTTCTTAGGTAAGAATCAGTATCATTAGGAGGAAAAATATGTGTCAATATATATTTCCTAGGAATGTCGTGCTCAGGCAAGGTGTACTAGATACAACATGTGATCAAATTTGTCAGTGACATGTGACAGGTCAGTGGTTTAACAAACTTGGAAGCTACTGAACCAGTGCGTACTGGTTAAGTTGAAGTCATGACTTTAAAAATCTTTAAGGTCGCCATCGTGACTTGTTTAACAGTTACGGAATATCTGTCACAGATCAGATGACCAGGGATGTGTACTGTTAGTCACAATATATCTCATTTCCTCTTTCATACATGTAACTTATCACGAAATTTTAAAGAGAGTAACACGACGGATGTCACTAATGGAGCATGAACTTCTAATCCTTCCCGAGTGTAACTCGGGTTTCTAGTGGTCATGTCGCTCGATTTGTACTTTTCTGTGTAGTGTTTTGTGGATCATTGACCATTGTATTATCTGTCCTTAGATTTACGGTTTCTGATTACATTGTACCCCTTCAATCATTTCTTGCAATAAAACATTCTGTAATTGTAAATGAATTGGATAGATGAGATGTGGGACAGAGTCACAGAGGTCACTGATGATCAACAATTCCACCAATGTAAAAAAAGAAAGGAAAAAAAAGAACAATCACATCTGCTAAACTTACTAAACACAAGTGAATGGTTGACAACGACATGTGCCGTACGCTGGAAATCCAGGTCTTGGCTTGGGCAGGCACATAAATGTGGCAGGGTTAAACCGGCTAATGGGATCGTAACCCTCCCTAAAGCTTCTTGATAACTGAATCAACGAACACAAAAAAAGCACTACATACGATCCTAACCCTCCGATCATGGTAATTGAATCTAGAATAAGGACAATACAGGTATAAATAAACAAACGATTTAATTTTTGGTGTTTAACGCCACTTTCAACAATATTTCAGCTATATCATGGCGACCAGATTTAGTGGTGGAGGAAGCCGGAGTACCTGGAGAAAACCACCAACCATGGGCAAGCAACTGGTAAACTTTATCACTTGCGGCCACGAGTTGAGTGCACTCTTTTTTTGTAATTTACAAAGCCGGGTGCGAACCCATGCCGTTTTGGTGATAGGCTTGTATGAGTTGTTAGATCTAACGACCTAACTCATTGAGCCACCCGGGCCCCTATAAACAAACGACAAAACCTACAAATATTCGATCGCTTTCACTTAAAAAGATCATAAACTTTTACAAAAATAAATTACAACATAAAGACAGTACAACAGCAGGATCAATAAATGCTGGTACTTAACTGACTTGTTTTAATTTGTTTATTGCACATCCCACAAGAGTGTAATAATATAAAAGGATTCTTCTCTGTACTTCAATTCGGCCTACCCAAAAAAAAAAATAGATATACATGTTCATGGTTTTTCCAGAAACGTGTCGTGCGCATTAAATTAGATGCCTGTGTTTCTGACTTTCATGTACTGTTAAGATTTAAAATGTTCAATGGTCTCAAAGAATAAGAACTTGGAAACATATTTTAACTGAACTGATTAAAAGACCTACATGTACTATGATGTACAAGTTGATCAACAACTTAATTGACATCAGAGCAGAAGAGTACCTGACCAAACCAACTCGTCAAACAAGATCTACCCATTCCTTGAAGTACCAACAGTTCTCAGCATCCACAGATTACTACAAACACAGTTTATTCCCACAGACCATGTCGTTCTCCACTCGGACACATTATGTTGACTCTAAAACCAATCAGAGAAGACGCATTTTGTATTAAATGGCGGAGGTAGGCCAGTAACTTATTTCTTTATTACACATCACATATTAATTACAGGAGAGTTAGACAAAATAGCTATATTGATTTCATCCAGACCATTGCATATTATTCTGTTATTTTTTAAGTAATGTTGGCCTACATTCAGTTTTAAGATGAAATATGGGAAGAGTTACTCCCCTTTATTTACAATTGCTGGAATATACTGCAAAGGGCCACAGTATCAACTCACAAGATAATTTAATGAGGCATTGTTGCCACATAAGGCCTTTTGATGGTTAAAGTTAAAAGTCCAGTTGTTACATGTACAAGATGAAAAATTGTTAGGAATATGTACACCGCCACTTTATTCATATTCTGATCTAAAACTAGGGTGTGTGGTCTTGGGTTAGAGAATACCGAAGGGGCAATCAAGAAATGGACAATCTAGAGAAACTGGTAACATAGGGTATACAAGACGAAGAAAAACACAGAGAAACTGGTAACATAGGGTACACAAGACGAAGAAAAACACAGAGAAACTGGCAACATAGGGTACACAAGACGAAGAAAAACACAGAGAAACTGGTAACATAGGGTATACAAGACGAAGAAAAACACAACACAATATGTGTCGGACACCAACGCAAGCAAACACAAATACCGTAAATAAGACATGACCCCCCACAAAACAACTGAGGTAAAGACGAACCGAACATAGTTTTTATGCGGAAATGGTAACAGATATCACAACACGGGACTTAGAACGTAAATACACAAAAAAGGGCAACACAATAAACCAATACAGTGGAATCCTGTTTATAACCCTATTTGAGAAGTTGTATTTATATATGTATGAAATTGAAACCATTTTGTTCTCTTGTTCTGGATTGTTATTTATTATATTTCGGGACTTTAATAGTGCTGATGAAAAGGTAGACCAAACATTATTCAGTCGTCGTATACAATGAGCATATTTGATTTATTTATTGATATAAAATAACCAAGCACATGCATGTCTATACAGAGTTTTGAGTGGTTGTTTAGTTAAATGAAGAACACAATCTTGGTTAAGCCATTAGTCTGTGTTTCAACACTGATATGGTTTAAGGTGGTACCATACACTTCGGGTAAAATTTGATCTGCTCGTTTAATTTTCTTGTTTGTTTTGGCAGTGTGTTTGAATATATCCACTGTAATAAATATAAAAGTTTTAACAAATTCCAACCAACAGACTCAGAGCTATAAATTCACTAGCCACATAGCAGCTTTTCTCTCTGTGGTTTTGATCACCGAGATGCTTGAAATCTGCATACAAACATCACATGATCAAAACGTTCAACTGATTTTAAAGAGTTATCTCCCTGTAGTGTTAGGTATCACCTTAACTAGATATATTTAGTTTGGACATTTACAGTTCCCAAGTAATATAAGTATTATTTAAATAAATATTTATCTCCTCAAGCATATAGGTAACCCAAACAGATCTAAAAAAAAAACATTTCTTGCTGCCAAATTGTTTTTCATTTATTTAACCTCACAATCTTGATTGCGCGTACCCTAAGATTGTTATTGAATAAACGTCTTGTGCTCTATATTATACATTTATGGCTCTTATAGTAGGGAGATATGAAGGTTTGTTTACCCGAAGAAATATGACTTTTTAGGGTAAACAAAGCTTCATATCTCCCTACAACAAGGACCATAAATTGTTTATTATACCGAAATTACACACACAACAAAACATTTTTTTAAACTAATTTAACATTTTATTCAATTTGTGTAGTTGTTTATGTTGATGGTTACATTGCAGTTATCCGAAAAATGAAGATTGAAACTAAAAATTCCACGACATGAGAAATTTTCTTTTGTGTCCATTTGTATATACATTTTGCATAACGTCGTCGTGGGGACACGCGGTAGCGGGATACATAATATTAATTTCCCGGGAGCACGCGGTCTAGGGATACATGAGGTTTTGTCTTCCTGACATGTGACGTTTTTTAGCTAATCACTGACACTCTTATATCTATTAGGTATAATAATAGATGTTTACGTTTTTATGTACTGTTAAAACTTCAACTAATTTAGTCATCTGATTTGGTTACTGAAACCCTCCTCAGAAACCATTTGCATGTGGAATTGAAGCATAGTAGAACTATGTTATTTTGGTGATCACAGATCTACCATAGCATATAACAGGAGGATGCTTGCAGTAATTTATCGTGGTAACCAGCTTCAGAGTGTGTTAGAGGGAGAAATTCATCAAACGTCTGGAAGTCCCTGGTAGACATTTCAATGTACAAGGTGACCAACCAACTTTACGGTATTAGCCAATACCCCATTTGTTGTGGAAACAATGAAGTTAGGCTTATGGTGTTTAACGCCACGTCACGTTCAACAATATTTCAGCTATATCATGACAGTCTGTTTTATTAGTGGAGGAAACCGAAGAAAACTACAAGCCGGTCACAAGTCACTGACAAACTTTATCACATGGTGTTGTAGCGAGTACACCTCGCCATGAGCGAGATTCGAACTCACAACATGTGCAAACAATGGAAGATCAATATAAATAATATGATCTTCAATATACAATGTAATCTAAATAAATATTCTGTCGCTATGTAAAGTTTGAAATGAATAAACTAACCATCCATAATGTGCAAGCCCCTGTCCCAAGGAATCAAATGGAAGTCATACGTCGACTTCGGATATTCGGGAAAAACGTTGTTTTACAGGGAAGAGACTTATTGGTGATTTCACAGGAAATGTTCCTGTGTTTTGTTTAATTTGGAATAATTGATATAAGTGTCTTATCTTTAAGATATACCACAGGTGTACTACATTACCTGTGTATTACAAAATGGAGTATATATGGATTTTGATATGTTATGTGGGAGTTTTTAATATTGATCTACTGACAGGTATTTATTTTTGTTCTTGATAATTACTTTGACCATATGGTCCCTGTATCGTTGACGTCAAGTGTCGACAGTTACGAAATATCCATATCTCAAATGACAATGGATCTGTTACTTATTACGTAAATTGTTTCTTTCATTCATCATTACAAAGACTTTTACCGTACTTGACTGTATATATCAGTAACACGGCGGGTGTCCTATAAGAAGCAGGAACTGCCTGATATTCGCGAGCACTTCGGTTCACCCCAGGCTTTTTGGTGGGGTCTGTGTTGCTCATCATTTTAGTTTTCTGTGTTGTGACTTCTGTTTTGTGTGTACATGTATTTGTAAGCCATAATATTGTCCTGTGAAAATGTGTCCGATTGTATCTTTTTCAAATGAAAAATCCCCAACAGACCAAAAAAAGAAGTCACCTCTGCGCTTGATTCCGTGCTCGGACATTATCATAGAAAACAATTGTAACAGAGGACAATATTTCACGGCGGACACTATTTAATCCTACATATTCGTCCTGTGACTTGTGTACTCAATGTAGCCAGTGGCTCTCGATTGTCCATTCTCAATTGCCCCTTCGGTATTATATAACGTTTATTCAATGACAGCCATGCATTCCATAAACGAAAATAATCAAATAATTGGCAGTCCCCACAACGATAAGAATCCCTTTAACTTGTCCGCCTAATTAGAGACTTTTAAGGGAGATAACCATAGGTTAACGAAAGTATAATAATTAATTAGTACAATTTTATTTTTATTTACAGTTTCACCACTACATATGATTAGATAAAAAAAATGTCTCGAACCACAGCCCTTCTTACAAGTCATTATTACTTTGAATTTCGGAATTCCTCTGTAATTATATATATATACCCGGTATACAGTTTTATTATTTCAAGGGGGAAAAAAGAAGAAAGCAATTAAATTTGCATTGCAAACTAAAATGATTTTTGCTATCATCTTTAGTCACTTATTTTTGCTATCATCTTTAGGCACTTATTTTTGCTATCATCTTTAGTCACTTATATTTGCTATCATCTTTAGTCACTTATTTTTGCTATCATCTTTAGTCACTTATTTTTGCTATCATCTTTAGTCACTTATTTTTGCTATCATCTGTAATCACTTATTTTTGCTGTCATCTTTAGTCACTTTGGTTTACATTCTCACAAAGACTTTCAATGTTATTTGACTATGAGTATGCCTAATGAAGTCAGTAAACGTTAGAGAATACCGAATGTGCGCAGTAAACGTTAGAGAATACCGAATGTGGGCTGTAAACGATGGAGAATATCGAATGTGGGAAGTAAACGTTAGAGAATACTGAATGTGGGAAGTAAACGTTAAAGAATACCGAATGTGGGCTGTAAACGATAGAGAATATCGAATGTGGGAAGTAAACGATAGAGAATACCGAATGTGGGAAGTAAACGATAGAGAATACATAATGTAGGAAATCAAAAATGGAGACTAGAAACTGGCACACAAAACGAAGACAAACAAAACAAAAACACAAGACAATATGTGTTGAAAGTTATTGCAGAAACGGATCGGGTGCACTCATTTAGATATCCACGTTTTCATTACAGCTCACATAGCAGCTAAGCCAATGTTCTATGCCCTAGATAACCCATGTATGGAGAAATACAGACTTTGTCCTGTTGTGTGTTCTGTGGTAACATTAAAAAACGATGTACAATGTCAGTTCTGTTTCTGTAAAGACGCTACTAACAACAGTAAGTATCTGGATACCTCAACACTTGAATAAACGTTAGTGAAAACCGAATGTGCAATAATAAAATGGACAATCGACAGAAACTGGGTACACAAGACGAAGACAAAGAAAACAAAACAACACAACACTATGTATGTTTTGAGCACCGCTATCGCAAACAAACACACATAACGTAAATAGGACACGAGCTTTCTTACAAACAAACGAATCGAACATCATTTTTATGCGGAAATCATAGCAGACATGACAACACCGAACTCAGAATGTAAAGACACATAATAGGACTACACAAAAACTACAAAGATAAAGGGTCTTTGAAGGGATTACTCTATTAATAAACTATTATAATATAATTGTTTCTGATTACTTAAATCTTTCCCTTCTAAGAGAGAGATACATATTGTTTTCATCTTGTTTGTCTCTCCGATACAAAAGTTTGTAAGCCCATTTCCTCTTTACCTTTTAATATGGTAATGCCTCAAAACTTTACAAGATTGACAGATCCTTACAGCAGTTTGATTGCTTCAGTTTTTAAGGAATTATTGTCCTTTTACTTCAAATATTGCATTAAATAAGTCGTGTATGCGACACTTCTCCTACATATTAATTTCAAATGGCAATTGCTCATGACTATCCATGCCTATTAATTACCATGGACATTTGCATATTCATAATATGTATGTCAGTTATTTCCTCATTCATGACTTATCACCGGATTTGTATCTGGAGTTACACAACGGGAGCCACAAGTGAAGCAGGAACTGCCTACCCTTCTGGAGAACACGAGTTCAGTCTCGGTTTTTAGTGGGGTTCGTGTTACTCGATCTTTAGTTTTATGTGTATGGTTTGTAGATCGTTGTTTGTCCTTTTTCTTTTGTCCATTGTGTTGTCTGTTTTTCGATTTACTGATTTTGATTACCCCTTTTGTATTTTTAAACTTTTCCTTGGTTAGGTAAAATAAGTACGTTTCGCAGGAGTTCCCTACCTTAAATGTGAACAAAAGGGTCACTTTCATGGAAAGTTTAACGAAAATAACAAATATATTTCTGTTATTGTGTATTAAATTGAAATGTTTTAACAACTTTAGAAGTTTGTATGTTTGCTATAAAATTGATCTTTGATTTTGTCCAAAGTTGAAATGTCTATGCATTTCCAGAAAGCTATGCAGAAATCATATGTCCTTTCCGTAACTCTTGCGTGAAACGGAAACCATTTTGTCCGAAGTAAGGGAAATAACTCCAATAAAAAATGTCACAAAACCTGGAATTTTATAATCAAATCGGGAATATGCAAATGGTCTATTAGAAATAGTATTTCATTTAGACACACGTGGTGACTTGCGACAGGTCGTTGTTTTTTCCAGATACTCCGGTTTCCTCCAACAATAAAACTGACCGCCACGAAATAACCCTAAACACATGTGTTCTAATCCAATTTAGAAATCCTGGTTTGATAGTGAAATTGTAGATAGGAAATCGTGATGTTTGAGTAAGAGGAATAATTTTAAGATGTGACTAAGGATGAATTTGTTTAGATTAGATATTCCGTAACGGTTAACAAAGTCATGGTGGCGAGTTTGAAGATACCAAAGAAGTAATCAGAATCCGTATATCGAAGAAGAACAGGCAACACAATGGCCAAAAGACAAAGGCGAAAAGGATAAACAAGGATCTACATGACATACACATAAAGATAAAGAACGAATAACACTACTTTGGTAATAAATTTGTGAAATTAAACGAGGCAGAAATTAGACTTATTGTCTAAAACGTACACTAATATACTAGTAGTATGCGTAATTTTGAATTGGTGTTTTTTATTATATGCTGTGTAATAATGAATTACTTTCTTCTTCTTCTCGTATTGTATAAAGTTGCATGGGGGACGTCTACAGTACCACTGACACATAACCGAGTAAAGCCACCGACCACCAGTGCATTGCTACCACAACTACAGACAACATCTGTTGTACCTTTACCAACTACACGATCACCGTATCTGACAGTGAATAATATTACATATGCAACATTACAGAATCCGTGTGAACCAACTCAAGCGATGTGTCCCATAAAATGTGAAATGTCAAATGTGTCATATCATAACCGAATTTGTGAAAATTGCTACTGTTCTTTAGAAATTACTAAATCGTTTGGTAAGTGTTAGTGGGTGAATTGTAAGGTTCGTGCTTATTTGTTTCCTGAAGCCTCGTTTTGTAAATATTTGTTTAATTAATGAAGTTCGATGTTTTTGAACAAGCACGTGTCATTTCCGTGGGTAAGATCAAAATGGACGAGTGATCATGAGGGTTTTAAACATTAAGATCAGGCAGATAGACATCTTTGACATAGCTAAAACAAAAATATGTATATTCTTACTACCGTTCTTTACTTGGATTTGTGTCTGTGTGTTATGATGGATAGTATTTTATATTCATTGAGGGGACGTCGTGATGGCATGGTAGTAATTGGATTTACAACTACATATGCAATCAGTGCATATCACCACTAGAGTTGTGAGTTCGAATCCCGTTCATGGCGAGGTGCACTCGATACAATATTATGTGATAAAGTTTATTGGTGACGTACTGAAGTCGATGGTTTTCTCCGGGTTTCCTCCACCAATAAAACTGACCGCCATGATTTAATTGAAATATTGTTGAAAGTGGCGTTAAACACCATAGCCATATATTCAATGTATTTCCCTTCATATCAATGTACAAAAACATACTCTGGTTATATTTTGCAGGGAGACGTTCAAAACTATTTCCTATTGAAACTGTTACGCTAGAAAAACAGCAAAATTCCAAACAGACAAGGGAAGAAAAAAACCTTCCGGAAAGGAAGATGTCACAAAAACGTTGTATGCCTTTATTTTGTCCGTTTTTCCGCTGCCCTGTTGATCAACACTTTGAGAAAGGCTATGACGGATGCCGTACGTGTCGTTGTGTTGAAGTACAAAATACTGGTAAGTTCAATAAATCATGTAATAATAATTAAAACTAACGTTCTCCTCCTTCAAGCATGAGTGACTTTAGCGGATGTTGGCGATCCTCTTTAGGTCATTTGGTTCATACTCATTAATGCTACGTGTTTATCGATGAAGCAGCAGATACCAAATTTATAGTCTTTAGTTAAACCCGAACAGGGACCGAACCCATGAGCTATAACACTCGAGTAGATTGGTAGGGTGAGTTTTTGAATGAATGCTTGATTTTCAGATGAAGGTGAGGGTCGCGAAATTGGGTGTTGCAACGCTAACTGGCCACCAACATCACTCGTACTAACTTTTGCTCATTATGATCAGCTGTAGCCTTTATGGAATGTTTCATTCTCAAAACTCGATGCACTAGTTGACCCCTGTGCGATCAATTAGTTCCTTATATCAAACAATTACACCATGCACAGGAGGAAGACTACCAGCAACATCCAAGCAGTCGAGCAAAACAAGCATCAGGTCCTAAGTTATCTAATAAACATTAATGTTAAAGTCCACCATGACCAACACGATATCTATCTGCGACTCTTTCGTAGGAACAATGAGTCTCATAAACCACGTATCGCACTTCGTGCAACTTGGAACCAACATGCTGGTCCCAACCGCCCCACAAGGATCTCAAAACATATTTCAGACGTAAATCGAAGTATGAAAAACATTGTAATGATCAAAACGAAAAAGAGACAAACAATGCTCCACGAAATACTTTACAGAACACCAAAGATTGAGCAAGGACACACACTTCTCTGGTTTAATAATTCTGCACGCATGCTCGGAACATCGGTTATGATGTACATATGTTCTTTGTTACTATATTGTTTATGAGAATAACAGTTCATTAATTCATTCATTCATTCATTCAGCTGTTCTTCTATTTCAATGAATACTTTTACTCCATCAGATAGAAAGATGAGAGTCAATCCACACCACAACACAAACAATGGAGTCCACCATCAACATCACTCTGGTGAGATCTAATTTCAATCAAGATGTAGCCTTTGTAAATTCATGGATGCCAATTATAGTGGTTTGAAGAATAATTCTATATTGCCTGCCATAGTCAGTACAACAATAGTTGAATGGTTAGTCTCGTGGTCGACTTGACTGTATAAGTAACATGACTGGTCTCATAAGATGAAGACTCGTGGTCGACTTGACTGTATAAGTAACATGGCTGGTCTCATAAGATGAAGACTCGTGGTCGACTTGACTGTATAAGTAACATGGCTGGTCTCATAAGATGAAGAAACTGCTTATTCTTCGCAGGCACATGAGCTCACCCACGTTTTTGGTGGAGTCATGGTTACTAATTATTTAGCTTTCTGTGTTGTGTTTTGTTTTGTTTGTCTTGTTTAATGTCTTGTGTACCCAATGTTGCCAATATTTCTGGATTGTCCATTCCTAATTTCCTCTTCTGTTATTGCTCACGTTTATTCAATACAAACCATGAAATCCATAGACTACGAGTCCACGGTAGACTATTTTTGGTCGTCATCTTTCCTTGTTGCAATATACTTAAATTATACCAAGGTAATAAATATCAAAGTTTTGAGTCTAAACAACGTGCCGGTCTATGAATAGTATATTATTTATTTGAACTAAATGTGCAATGGCACTGATGTTTACACTTCAAGATGAGTTTGAACTCTCAACGCTTCATTAAATTCCACCCAACGGTTGGTGGCCTATGTTAATTCTTGTTTTAATATAATTCTTCAAAACTTATTTCCTGTTTCTTTTCCTAGCACAATCGATTACAATTCTCGTACGACGGCGTGCAGGTTTTCCATTGCGGGCATTTGTTTCTCCCAACAGCAGACTTTGGGCATGCGTAGAAAAAGGTCACATAAGGTATGAATAGCCGCGTATATCGTCGTACAGACAGAAATTTATGTTCGAGACGTGTTATCATGAAATAAAAGAGATTGAATGGACTTCTTACGTTTAAACTCGATTTATGTATTAATGTACTCCTTGTAAAAATATATAGACAAAAAAAATCACCAAAATCAACGACATTGAACTATAAATACATGTAAGCTTATGTTGAGTTAGCACAAAAGTTTAATAACACTGTACTGTGTTTTCAGGAACGCCGCCAGATATATCTCATCTGTTCTGCCTGCCTAGTCCAGAGTATTGTCCAGGTGTTTGTCGTGTGCACAATATAACCGTTGATGACTGGCACTGTTACTTTTGTCGCTGTCCTCAAGGTAGATAAATCGTCATCTTTGTCTGAAAAACAGGCTACTGGATCAGGGCTATAAAAAGATTCACCTTATTCGATCTCTTAAAAAGTTTATATTCCGATATCAAGATCTTGTCGAAATATATTCTGTCTCTGCAGATACAATGGTAAAAGATATATTTTCATATAGTGAAAATGTATAAAGATAAGGATTTGGTATACGTGGTTTACAATGTCAAAAATGTGAATGTGTGACGTAAATATGCTTTTGACATCTACTGTCATAATTAAAATACTTCAAAGGACTCATAGTTATTGATGGTGATGGTTCACGAGATATATTAGATACCCTTCTAACTTAATTTAGTGTTGTTTGACTACTATTTTATCTATTTTTTCCAGTATTGTTATAAATGCTGTTATAGTGACAACCGGAATCTTTGAACCGTAATGGAAGCGAGAGGTTGGCGCCGTAAAATCTGATTCAATCCACCATTTCTTTAGAAATGCCTGTACTAAGTCAGGGCCATTGCGGTTTCCCAGTTTCCCGGTTGTTAACTGATTTTGTCTGTTTATTGATTTATGAGTTTTGAATTTCCCTTTGAAAGATTGCTCTGTGTTCGGTAATTTTGTTATTACCCTTATTGTACATACCTGTGAGAATTGTTTTTTTTTGTACTGTACCGGGACTGTTCCTCTACCAAAGATTATAGGAACTGTAGTAGGTTCATAGTCACCTCTGACCTCCTTTAGCTCAGCTGGTTATCCTGTTTATGTCCTTTGATTTTATTGCTCCCAAAACTTAAAAAATTATTTGATTTTCCTATATTTTGGTTTTGAGCGTACCTGATAAATCCGTCGTGCGCACTAAATGTGATATCTACGTTTTTATTGGTAGATCGATGGCTCGAATCCCACCAGAGACATTGTATGTTTTGGAGATAAACTTTGCCATACTGTTACAGTAGACATGTGTGCCTGGCGGAATTCTCTTTTCATTACAAATGAACACAAGGGAGAATTATTTGTATATACACAGTTCATACCAAAATTCCTCATCCTTATCGTCGGTAACACACGGTTGATTCCGATACGTTCCTCTCTCTCCATCACCCGAGAGAGGAACGTATCGGAATCAACCGTGGGTTACCGACGATGCATCATCCTAAGACAATTTATAATTGAATATGAAAAGAAAGTTTAAACAGCTATGGTAAACAATTCTGTCAATATCAACAACATGAGCATACTCCTAAAATCATTGGACACAAAAAGACCGTGATATATCGCGTTGCAAATCCAGGTCCTGGCTTGAGACAGGCACAAAAATGTGACAGGGCTTAACCAGTTAATAGTTGCATTTATTGAATAACAATGTTTTGAGTTTTGTTTTTATTTTGAAGTATAGTTTTTAAGGAAAATGATTGGTTTGGTTTGGTTTATGGTGGATCTCGCCATTTTCAACAATATTTCAGTTATATCGTGGCGGTCAGTTTTATTGGTGGAGGAAACCGGAGAACGCGGAAAAAACGACATATCTACCGCAAGTAACTGACAAACTTTATCACATAATGTTGTACACCTCGCCCTGATGTAGATTCGAACTCACAACATCAGTGGTGATATAGGCACTGATTGCACAGGTAGTTGAAAATCCAACTACCGTACGATCACGACCACGACGACCCGTTAAAGAAAATGAGACATATCTAACCACACATGTGCTTATAGTACTGGTGAATTTCTCTTGGTCATTATGTTGTCTGTCCTTCTTGGATTTACGGATTCTGATTACCCCTTTGATATCTTCAAACTCTTCTTATTGACCCATACTTTTATGTGAATTCTCTTTTTTTCTTACAGGAGAAACATTTTTAGCGATGATAAATCCTTGTAGTGATAAAGTACTAGTTTGTCCCTCTAAGTGTACTATAAAACAGGAAGTAACTCGTATCATATTGGAGTCCACACACTGCGATTACTGTGACTGTAATTCAAACACGAAAACAGGTATTTACATATCTATTTTGAACACCATCCTAACCTCTCTACACTGTGATTATTGTGATGTATTCAATATAATCTTGAACTTCAAAAACTGCGATTATTATTTCTGCTACCGAAACACGATAACAGGTATTCATTAAATAATTGAATGCAATCTTTTATTCGCGGGTAAAGACGTCGACCGAAGACCTTTTTGATCGCGTTTTATATCTGTCAACGCCTTCACCTTATAAAATTGCAAAATTGTATTATTGAAATGATTATACATGTAATTATATATAATTTGTGCAGTATTAAGTAAATTATTATTATTTGTATTAGTGTTCCATATTTTCAACTGTTAACATTGTGCATACTGTAAATAGTTTTCGTGAAATTCGAAAATAGTTTCAGGAAGTGGGCGTGGTTGAATAGCTGTGCGCTTCATGGACTGACGTGCCCCTTACGAAATCACGTGTCAACCTTTTGACCAATCATATAATATAATTATATATATTTTGAACATC
The DNA here is from genome assembly GCA_002080005.1 of Gigantidas platifrons. Classification (NCBI taxonomy): domain Eukaryota; kingdom Metazoa; phylum Mollusca; class Bivalvia; order Mytilida; family Modiolidae; genus Gigantidas; species Gigantidas platifrons. The sequence goes on from MJUT01048335.1 coordinate 45,127, forward strand.
CAATATAATCCTGAACTCCATTCTTCTACGATGTTTGAAGATTACATAACGGGTAATGAGAAGCTTGGAGTGATCACAGATGCTTCGGAATGGTAATCAGTTCCTGATCCACTAGTGGAACCCTTCATGGTATTGTCAAACGACACGAACATCATATAATATGGAAATCTTGTTGTAAATGAATACATGAACTCTTACACACCAAATGGGAGATAACACGAGCCGAACATCGTTTTTGACACGCAGAAATCGTAGAGGAATCACAACATGAAACGAAATACGTGAAGACATGTTATTGGATGACATTGACTTCACGAATCCCACTAAAAACCGGATGTGAACTAAGGTGCTCCGAAAGGATACGCAGTTCTGGCTCCACTATATGTACCTGCCGCGTTAATCTCGTTGACAATCCCGCGATAAGTCATGAATGAGGACAGGAAGACTAGGCTGTTACTTACGACAACGGAACATATCTTTAGTCATCGGTAACGACCGTTTGAACTTTCGTCAAGGTGTGTGACTTTCTCTACACATGTCCGATTCATACATATGTTAATACCCGGATTTTGATTAATACGATATTTTTGTGTGACGTCGATTCACATGAAGCAAACGTTGGGCAATTTCATGACACCAAAATTCTCCTTTTTTTTTCTTTACAGATTTCGGACGCTCACCGAGACTATTAATGGACGATTTCAAAATAGGAGGTAAAACGTCCATAAATCATTGTCTATATACATCGAATCATATTATATATGTCACCTATATTGCGTTTAATTTCACCACTGATTTCTTTATGAAATGAAAAACAAAACCACACTGTCGGAAAATCTAATCTCTAATCGTAGAAAAGGGGTAGAATCGATACACCCAACACACAAACAAATGACCAATCATCTTCCTGGATTGGTACATGTACTTCAATTAAAACTAAAAGAGGGATGGGATAGTATTAGCTATTGCCCCCTCCCCCTTCTGAAAGTGAAAGGATATGGTCATGCCAGTGTTGTCATATAAGAGTAAAATTCCAAACCTCACATATTATTTAAATTTAGTGCTTTATCATAAAACCGTTAGGTATTAAGTTTTATGTTTTATATATTGTGATATCCAGTATGATTTCCCTATAACAGTATGGAACGCAATAACTGTCTTATAACCAAATAATAAAAAGCATGACTACGTATAATCATATAATAAAAATGTATGATAATATAATGACATATTGTACTATAAGACAGTAATGGCGTTCCATATAAGACAGAAAAGTTTGAAGATACCAAAAGGGTAACCAATCAGAATCCGTATATCGAAGAAGGACAGACAACACAATGACCAAAAGAAAAAGGACAAAAGGACAAACAACGATTTACAAAACACTACATATAAAACTAAAGATTGAGTAACAACTATGGCATTCCATATTACACAATGATAATATTCGCGATCTCATTATACACGACGGGCTTCCTGCATGCAACAGGGGATTCTAATCATTTCGAGGCAGATCCTGGTCTCTCCTCCCGGATTGTGTAGTAGCTTGTGTTGTCCTTTTGTTGTTTTATTTCTTTAAGTATTTTTTTTTTTCAATTACCATTAATTTTTTGAATTGTTCCTTCAAATTATTATTTCACATTTGTTTTCTCAAACATTAAAAAACGTATTTTATTTTTTTCACTTCTCCTTTGCAGCTAATAATATATACCTTTCAACCTCCCATTTCCCACAAATTATTTCCGATTAGCACAACAGCTATGGGAGACAAATGTGTGGGGAAAAAAAACAAGATACGATAGCAATTGGTACACTTTATGATACAATACAAGAAAAGGTTAAAAATACGTAATGAGTTATCAGAAGCTGTAATATTGATGAAGGACCGACATTACAATGGCCATATGTCAGCGTCAAGTGTGGAAAAATTGTGAGCACAAGTGGAAACATTGACAACAGACCTGGAAACATTAATTAATTGATTGGTATTTAACGCCAACATTAGCAGTATATCAGCTAATAATGTGGCGTGAAGAAATTGTATAAATTAAATACCTACAAAGCCCTAAGAAATAAAAGATACATGTCTATAAAACAATCGTGGTATATGTACAAATAAAAAAAAACATTTAAGAAGGATAAAACCATATACTTAGAACGTATGTTGTCTAACTATATATTTTTGTATATAAATTAATTTCTGTCAAAAATTTCAAAATTGTGTCGCCAGCGAAAATTTTAAATCAATTAAAACGATTAACAACACATGCAGAAACATTGTGAACACATGTAGAAATATTGACAACACATACAGAAACAATGTGAACATATGTAGAACTATTGACAACACATGCAGAAACATTGTGAACACATGTAGAAATATTGACAACACATGTAGAAATATTCACAACACATGCAGAAATATTGTGAACCATTGTAAAAATATTGACAACACATGCAGAAACATTATAAAGACATGAAAAGATATTGACAACACATGCAGAAATATTGACAACACAAGCAGAAACATTGTGAACACATGTAAAAATATTGACAACACATGTGGAAACATTGTGAACACCATTACGAATATTGACAATACATGTAGTTTTGGATCTCTATCTTTTTTCTAGACATTTCTACAGCTAAACATTGTTTACAGTTACCAGGTGATTGTCCTACACACTGTCATCTGACAACGGTACATAGTAATCAATGGAAATGTCACGTGTGTGTTTGCAACGGAGGTAAGAGTGAACAAATATATGATTAAAATCCTGAATCAAATTACCAAAATGTTGAAATCACTCATCATAAGGAATACGTTATTCTTATAACTGAAGACACAACCGTGACTGTGAAATATAGAGCAGCAATAAAAGCACTGTTCCTTTACCTTGATATGCTTCTACGGATTAAGTTGGATAGTATTTCATGCTCATTTTGGGTAAGGACTATTTTCAACAATATTTCTGTTATATCGTGGTGGTCAGTTTTATTGGTGGAGGAAACCGGAATATGCGGAGAAAATCACCAACCTGTCGCAAGTCACTGGCAAACTGTGTCATATAAAGTTGCATCGAGTACTCACAACTTTAGTGGTGATAGGCACCGATTTCACAGGTAGTTGTAAATCCAACTACCATATGCGATCACAATCACAACGGCCCCATGTCTTACGATGGACTTGTATACTATCTGATAGTTAGATAATGGTTGAGGCCAACAACTCTCTTTAATAGAACTACTTTATAAATAACGCTGTTCTCCCGGTTATGATTAAGATTGGTTGATGATTTTTTTTATAATTTTTGGTGTTTTGACGCTACTTTCAACAATATTTCAGCTATATCATGGCGACCAGTTTTAGTGGTGGATGAAGCCGGAGTACCCGGAGAGAACCACCGACCAGGGGCAAGCAACTGGTAAACTTTATCACTTGCGGCTGCGGGTCGAGTGCACCCTTTTTTGTAAGATTGGTATTTTACTCACATGTGCAAAGCACTTGCATGACAACATCCTGTCACTAAGACCGGAGAATTGGGGTCAGTAAAACAAGTTTATTTCAACCTCTTTTTATTGAAATACATGTACCAATCCAGGAAAGTGAGTGTCATGTATATGTGTTATGGGTATACACAGGACAACCAAAATCAGCTAAAGTTATGGGGGGAGGGGGAGTTGGGGAGGAAGGGTGATAACAGGATTTGTATTGTTCAGGTTGGATATCTTATTTACTTCAATGTTATGATATAATGAATAAATTCATATGAATTGATTTTTTACAGTACTTATTCCAAAAGCTTTCATACATCATTTCCTCAGAACGACAAAACATTCAACTGTAATTTGGCATTCTAGATCAACATTTCCAGTTACATCTACATATACCACAAAAATACAATCTACTTCCGAACAACCTACAAGAGCAGTCATCCCGTCAATAATACCTCCATCTCCACTGCCTTCACTTCATCAAACATCATACCCGGATGTGACGACACATTTACACACAAATCTACCGGAAGCATCGATCAGCTGTTTTATCTGTAATGATACAGTATGTGGTGATCAGGATCTACAGCAGTGTACCAAAGACACGAAATATTGTATGAATACCTTTACACAATATCCAGATGGAACAAAAACAATTAATAGAAGGTTTGTTGATTTATGTTACAATGACAACTGTCTAAACCGAATCTCATTGAGGACAATCTTTGAGTTCGGTTTATACAGGTTAAATTGACATCCGCCCAGTTGTCAGTGATTCGACATTGACATGGTTTAATAGACATACTTTAGTATATATTATGGAAATATACAGTTTCTAAATTATGTAATTACATATATGATTAAAACTAAGGTTCTCTTACCTCAGACATATGTGACCTTAGCCGATTTTAGCTATTCCTGTTTATGCCCTTTGATTTATTTCTCCCTAAGAACATTATTTTGCTCTCCAGTTTTGCGGCTTTGAGTGTACCTAATGAAGATTATTGCCTAAATGCGTCGTGCGCACTAAATTTGATATCTACGTTTTTATTATCAACAATGAAAGCGAGAGGTTTGGCGCCGTAAAATCTGATTCAATCCACCATTTCTTTAGAAATGCCTGTACCAAGTCAGGGCTATTGCGATTTTGTGGTTGTTGACTGATTTTGTCTGTTTGTTGACTTATGAGTTTTGACTTTCCCTTTGAAAGTTTGCTCGGTGTTCGGTAATTTTGTTATTACCCTTATTTCATACATTTTATATACAATGTACAGAATTACGGTTATTCCTGAAATTTCCAATTTCCTCTGTCTATACGCACGGTACGGTTATAGAAATCAAACAAGTTACTAAGAGCATGTTATAGAACACCGTATTTTTCAAACTATACATGATCTCAACATTGGCGATGCATGCCAATAAAAGGGTCTATTTTATATTAAGAACCGATTTAATTATAATGTTATTCAGTTAACTCAATTTTAGTCTCTTCATCAAATAACTATTATACCGTTTTGAATGAAGAAAATGTATTTAGTGGAAAGGGGAGGGGGTCGATTTATCGTCATAAATAATAAAGTTCTGTATATCAACTTCAACATATAGAAAATATAGGTTTTATTTATACAAGGCAACGTGTAACACAAAGTCTTGATAATATATCTAAAAACCTTAATGCTAAAAGTTAGTATGGAGACTGGACACTGATATGGTTTTTAAATATTATATGTTTGTTGTATCTCCTTAATTAAAAACACCACATATAAGGTCACGTCTTGATATTTCGATCCTACCAATCAGCGATGAGCTTATATAGCCTTTAGGTATCAGAATCGAATGCAACCAAATTGCTGCTGTTCGACTGGTCATTTTATTTAACTGTCTTGCATACAATTGGACGTTCGAAGAGAATGAACGGTTACACCACATGACCCCCGTACTGGAAGTTTTTAGGTGATATTGTATCGCCAAAGAAAAACAAAAATAAGATAATGTAATTATTAATTAATCTAAGGTTATCTTCCCTCATGCATAGGTGCCGGCGATTTTGGCTACTTGTTTAGGCCCTTTAACTTTATTGCTTCCCAAATTTTAAATTATTTGACTTTCCAATCCTTCGATTTTGATTGCACTGTGATGAAGGTTAACGCGTTGTGCGCACTAAATTTGATATCTACGTTATCATAAGATACAACTGGATTTCATTTATTTAGATTACATACGTCATTACCACAGAACGACAATTTGTGTAGACTAATTGCGTTTAAATATAGCACAACAAATATCTTCCGGTTCTGAACGATCTCAAGAATATATTTAGCTTATACTGAATTAATTTTATCTAGTAATGAATATACTAGTATTTAATTTGCTTCCATTTAGTTTTTCATCGCCATCTTGATTGGAGTTTAATTATATTTTCCCGAACTTTCCCCTTTGTTAGCATTACCTGCAATAACAACTAGCAATTAAACGCCTGCATTCATATTATACCAATTTCATTGCTTAATTCCAATGCAATAAAAACTAAGATATCTCTTATTTAGTGTGGACGACGAGTTTCGGGGCCGATATCAAGGTCTCGTGCTGATAACAAGGGCAATATGAAAAATAATTATTGCCTCTTCGGTATTCTCTAACGTTTATTTGGTGAAGACACTTCAATAAAATAATGCGGGGTTGAACTTGTTTTATTGGCCCGAATCTCCCGTTTTAGTGAAATCACGTAGTCATCCAGTTGCTTTACACCAAATACGGATTAATCGCAATGTTTATTCGGTTCATGAAGAAATAACCTCAATCAGATTGAGGTTATTTCGAATGAACCGAACAAATAATTTCGATAAATCCTTATAAATTAATTCAAACTTTTTTGCTATGATATTGAAAAATATATTTATTATATAGATATCGATGAAATATCGTGATTTCCGAGTTAAATAAAAACGATAATTTCACTAGTGAAATTACCATTTTTATTTTCACTCTCGCTATTTTCCCCGCCATTTTTCGAGCCGGAACTATTTTTTTTTAGAATATTATATGGAGTGATGTCCCTTTGCTTCACTTCATTGACACATTGTTAGTTTCATTTATGTTAAAGGAAAGATTTATAAAATAAACAAAAGGATATCTTAATCTAGTATTTCATTACGATACAATAAAAAGCAGGTAAATTTGGCAAACATTGACATGTATTAATACTTTTCATGGCAGAATTATGCTCTAAAACATGTGGTCTCGGTAGAAAGAATCTTTCCAACAGTAGGATAAAACTTTAACCACCCCCAAAAGATCGTCTGCTATAAATTAAATCCAAATAACAGTGTTCGTTCTATTGCTTCTTGTGAAATTAATCCAAATTTTTCACAGCTTTCGTCAACCACAAGTACTAGTTCAATGACTTCTGACACTAAGATGTCATCTCGTTTTTTATGGGAACACTTACATTTACGGAGGAACTTTTAATTTCAACAATCCTAAGTCTAGTCAGAAAAGTCAAAGTGATGATTCCGGACTACAAATAGCAAAAACTAAATATGAAAGAATCATACCTTTATCGTTTAGTGGTCCCGATTCTGAGTGAACTTGAGTCCAGTTTTCTTCCGTTATAATCCGTTTGAATTATACATTTAACGTTTGAACCGTTTGGACCCACATTTAACAATTTACATTTCCTAGCTGCTATATTGTTAAATTACTTGTTTCCTAATTATATAATCCATCAAATTTGAAATAGTTTTGGGTTTGTTAACGACCAAATATTGGTATGCATCCGACTTCTTTCACAAAACATTCTTCCCACAAGAGTACAAATGAAACATACATCAAGTGTCAATAAATAAAATTGTGTCTTTCAAGGTCGAGTGCATACTATGGTCACAAAGTTTACAAGTAACCAACATGGAAATTATATTCCTAATCGAATTATGTGCACATGAATTTATTTATTTACAAAATTGAAAGCATTAGACAAACTTTTCAGTCAACGAGTAGCCAAAGACACAGTTGTATATTAATGCGCAATTAAGAAATAAACACATGCAATGCAGATGAAAGAAAATATCAAATTTATTGACTCAAAACAGTCTATATAATAAACAGTATAACTAACTTCGATGTCCGATTACCAAAAATATGTCACTCATGACCGCACAACACTGATAATTCACTCATGCGCTTCGCGCATTCGTGAATTATCAGTTGTGCGGTCATTCGTAACATATTTTTGGTAATCGAACATCACAGTTAGTTATACTATAATTATTTTTTCAAAATAAGGCAAATAATCGGAAATAAATTTAAATAACCCCAAAGGTGCATCATTTAAAGAAAATCGCCTGATGACAATGGCACGCGACGCCTTGAGAACGACGTCTATAATTTTCAGATTCAGTACATATGAAAATAAACTCAACTTTTTAAACCAATCAAAACACGTATAAAATGACATGTGACTCTAAAATTAATTTATTCTTAAATTATAACCGGGAGAACAGCGTCATTATATAGAACGCTGTAATCTTGAGCATTATACATAATATATTAAATCTTCTTGACACAGAAGTTGTCATATATATAATAATATCTCTATTAAAGAGATGTGATGGCCTCAACCATCATGTAAACGTTAGGTAGTATATAAGACCATCGTAATACATGGGGCCGTTGTGGTCGTGATCTCATGGCAAGGTGTACTAGATGCAAAATTATGTAATAAAGTTTGACAGTGACTTGCGACAGGTCGCGGTGGTTTTCTCTAAGTAATCTTGTTGAAAGTCACGTTAAAAAATACCCTTAACACTAACCCTACCCTTATTTCGTAACGTGATCAAATTTTATAAATTATATCAATTGATTTCCTCACCGTCAAGACCCTAAGAAATAAAAATTATATCTCTATTTTGAATTTGTTCATTTTACAGAATATAAAGTATACTAAATTAGTTAGTAATTATCATAATAGTAACATTACGAGATTAAAATAAAAATAAAAATAGAACGTATGTCACAATAATAGTCTGAGTCAATGTTCTGTCGTGTAAAACTAGACAATTGTAATAGAAGTCGGACATTAAACTTTACAATAATTAGTAAAATAGGAATGTTATATGCAATTGGTAGATAATCGTTCTCATGTATGACAAGATGAAATGAAATGTACTAAAAATTTCATTGTGCTCGTATTTTTTTTTTTTGCAGAACCTTCCTCTGTCAAAATATTTTTTTTCTCATGAGAAGGAAAGCAAACATTTTTTTTCCCTCTCATGTGGAACAGAAATACATTTTTCCATAAATACAATACATTGACTACTCAAATTCAGCAGTGCAATATTTTTTTTCCTTGCCAGTGACAGCATAATTTTTTTTTCCAGCTACAATGCAAAATCTACTCTTTTTTTCGGTCAGCTAGGGCATTAAAATATAAAAAAAAAAAAATCCCCCCCTCCCCCCAGAAAAGAAAATGGTTGTTGCCTTAGTCAATTTATGTTATATTTTGGTTTACATACTCCCACGTTTGTTTTCCACTCGTTTGATTATGAGCGTTCTTGGTGAAGATTATTCTAGAAGTGCGTCATGCACACTATTTGTATTATATCTGCTATGTATTCTGGTGTTCGTTATTTTCCGAGGTAAAATGGAACTTCATTTCTAATTAATTATAGAATCATGTTTCTATAATTTAGACGTAATGTGAAACATTTTTACAGTATTCTATTAAAACAGTAAACTCAGAAGAGGGTACCAAATATATAAAAATCACCATATTAAATTCTGGTGTAGAACAAAGACGTGGATATCTAATTTAGTACGCACGACCAGTTTCTAGTATAACCTTCAGGAGGTACGCCCATAGTCAAAAGACTGGAAACCCAAATAATTTAAATGTCCTCCGGACCAATAAAACAAACGGACATAAACAGTAAATCCAAAATCCGCGAAGGTAACAAGTACTTACGTCTGAGGGATATTAATTACCTAAGTTTTAATAATGAAAACATTATTGTTGCTCATTTTAAGTTTTTTGTGTTGTCCTATTATGTGTCTTTACGTTCTGAGTTCCGTGTTGTGATATCCGTTACGATGTCCGCATAGACACGATGCTCGGTTTGTCTTTACGTCCAGTTGTTTGTAGGAGGGCACATGTCTTATTTACGTTATTTGTGTTTGTTTGCGTATAGTGGTGTCCAACAATATTGTGTTTTGTTTTTCCCGATCTTGTGTATCCTATGTTGCCAATTTTTCTGGATTATCCAGTTTTTATTGCCCCTTCGGTATTCTCTAACGTTTATTTAGGGACTGTGATTCTAATAGACTCTGTATTAGCTTCCGGAAACAGTACATAAAAATGGCTAATTACAGATAAATACATCAAAATGATAAACTAATGAGAATTAATGTTTGGCTTTCTTGTAGATGTTTTTAGAATTACATTGACAGTCGGTTTTATGAATGGTTTTTATAATTACATTTGTTTGAAGTCGTAATTAGTAGAACTAAAATCCTTTGGTTACGTTTGGTATGATACTAAAATACCATGATTGCTCTAACCACTGTGAGTTTCGTGAAAATTACTAGATACATGTAGTGTTAATGATAGAAGTTTAATATACCTCAATCTGACTTCCTATTGACGTCACATACAGATCTCATTAAGTTAGTAGAATTGCTTGTTCCTACGTGGTAAGTTCAGTTCCAATAGTTGAATTTGCTCTTTCAAGTCATCTGTTGTGTATTGCACTACTAAAAAAAAAAAAGGAAAAACCACACTGTCAGAAAATTGTAGAAACATAGAAATGGGCAAACTCGATGGACATAGCACACAAATATACATCTACATAAGTGTTCACTTTCCTGGCTTGGTACAGGCACTTTGATAAAACATGGCGGGATTAAGCTGGTTTTATAGGTCCAATCATATCCTCTTACTGAAATGATGCGGTCATACATGTGTTTTCCCAATGTGAGAGAAATTCCTACAATACAATTTAGTCCTCCGGTTTTTAGTGAGATTCGTGTTCGAGATCTTTTTTATTTCCTTGTAGTGTTTTACGGGTCGTTGTGTGTCCTTTTGTCTATTGTGTTGAACATTAGTCCTTTGATCAACAAATTTTCTGATATTTTGAAAGCTTGATTACTCTAATCTAATAATTGTAAGTTTGAATGTGATATGTCTGTAATCCATCTTAATTAGTGTTATCGTCTTGTGGGTTCACGAATCTGTAGATCAGTTGTTACTAGTAAACACAATGGAAAGAGATTGTGATTTTGTGGCATCAACTTTGTTAATTGTCCACAGCAGATTTGGGAATTTTGTTTCATTATTACTTGGGGGTATTTAGGTATTTATGGGAATTGGATGTGGTCATTTCGAATTTTCGTATTACATACTAATTATGGCGAAAAAGGAAAATGTCGAAATATAGACACGAAAACTTCCAAAAAGCGAAGATGGAAAAATCGCAATGTTTCTGTTACGTATAAAACTCACCATCATAATAAAGTTGAATTATTGTTAAAAGAGGTGTTAAACACCAATACCATAAGATAACCTGGCTATGTATAGAAATGTTAAACAGCAATAACATAACATAACCTGGCTATGTATAGAAATGTTAAACACCAATAACATAACATAACCTGGCTATGTATAGAAATGTTAAACACCAATAACATAACATAACCTGGCTATGTATAGAAATGTTAAACAGCAATAACATAACATAACCTGGCTATGTATAGAAATGTTAAACAGCAATAACATAA
>MJUT01048335.1:79111-90901 GCA_002080005.1 Gigantidas platifrons
CCGTAAATAGAAGAAGAATAGACAACACAATGGTCTAGAGTTAGAAGATACCAAAGGGAGGTAATCAGAAACCGTAAATAGAAGAAGAATAGACAACACACTGGTCTAGAGTTAGAAGATACCAAAGGGAGGTAATCAGAAGCCGTAAATAGAAGAAGAACAGACAACACAATGGTCTAGAGTTAGAAGATACCAAAGGGAGGTAATCAGAAACCGTAAATAGAAGAAGAATAGACAACACAATGGTCTAGAGTTAGAAGATACCAAAGGGAGGTAATCAGAAACCGTAAATAGAAGAAGAATAGACAACACAATGGTCTAGAGTTAGAAGATAACAAAGAGGTAATCAGAAGCCGTAAATAGAAGAAGAACAGACAACACAATGGTCTAGAGTTAGAAGATACCAAAGGGAGGTAATCAGAAACCGTAAATAGAAGAAGAATAGACAACACAATGGCCAAAAGACAAATGACAAAAGGGCAAACAACGATCTACAAAACATACACACAAAAGAACAGCAAAAATTAAATTTGATGACTTTATTTTTTTCAGGTGGACCCTTATATCAAGGTCAAATAGAGGATTACAAGGGTAAATGTCACGTGATGTGCCCTTGGCATTCATACATGTTTGATTTAAAAACAGGTGCTAATGATCTTGGATTACAGGTATTATAATAGAATAAGAATACAAAGCATGTACTATGTTTTTGTATATAGGGACTGACCATTTAACATTTAGGTAGAAGAAGGAGCGCTATGTTTCAAAAATAAGAAAGTGATCTGAAATATGTAAAAAAAAGATAATCTGACCCTGCAGTTTACATGAGAAAATTTATAAAATTTGTAGTAAAGAATGTCCATTTACCATATGCAAATCTGACATTTTTGTTTTGCGCTTAATGAAATTCTAGCTCATAACCTACACTCCCTGTAAGTTAAATGGTTGGTCTGAAGGTCGTTAGTGCAAGGGCAATTTTAAAAGAATCTTTCATGTTTATTTTTCCTATATTAGAAATAATTGACCTTTTATACACTAATTACCATTCGCGGTAATTAAAAGTAATCACATACATGTCTGGTAGGATTTTACTTATTAACAAGCTGATATGTTGATGTTTTAACCATGTCAAGACCGTACCCATGGGGATACCGACCAAAACTTCGATAGACAAAACAAAACTAGGAAAACGAAGAAAAATAAATAAATCAAAATCGAAATTTAAAAAACGAAGTAAAACAGAGATTCCAAATGATGATATAATTTTCTCAATTTTTGAACATGAAGCCTGCTGTCGTTGTCAAGACAACACGAGTTTATATTAGACATTTAAGATAAGTGTAACGAGAAAATGTACTCGGAAGATATCAATCAAAGAACAGACCTGATGGCCAAATGAAAAAGGACAAAGAAACAATGAGATACAAAACACTACACAGAAAATTTAACATTGAGGAACATGAACCCCACAAATAAGACGGATTGGTAACACAGGTACTCCGGAAGGGTAAGCAGTTCCTGTTCCACTAGTAAACCCCAAAGTGTAAACATCGCCCGCCCAACTAGTTGCATCCGTCGCTTTACTGTTACATTATATTTGTATGAGCTAACAGGCTGTTCTCGTATTCAAGTGATTGTTTAACGCCAACTGTGTGCTTAGCGGAGAAGCAACAAACACCAATTTTATAGTCTATGGTTTTACCCGACCGGGGCTTCAACTCACAATCTACCACACTCGATGTGAGCACACTAACCATTACACCACCAATGAACCCACGATCTACCACACTCGATATGAGCACACTAGCCATTACACCACCAATGAACCCACGATCTACCACACTCGATATGAGCACACTAACCATTACACCACCAATGAACCCACGATCTACCACACTCGATATGAGCACACTAACCATTAGACCACCAATGAACCCACGATCTACCACACTCGATATGAGCACACTAACCATTACACCATCGATACGATGTGGTTCACATAACACCACAGAAAACGAACCTACAAAAACCAGAGACAAACACAGGACGGGTATGTCGTTCCTGCTTCACTAGTAACTGTACGTTTTCCTGTTTAATATTTGTGCATTTAAATGTCATATTTAAACACAAAAGGCCACGTGATTAACCCAAATATGGGCATTCATTTTAATTATCGGTTTAGGTTGATGGTGTTCAACGCCACTTTCAACAATACATGTATTTCAATACATGTATATAGTGGCGGTCAGTTAGGTACTTATTGCATAGGTAGTAGTAAATATATATACTTTTATATTTACTTTTTCAGCAAGATGTTTTTGAAGTGAAAACAATCAACGGAAAGGTGTACATACGTCACGAGTCTGAACTTTCACTGGGGTCATATGTAATCAATGTGCCTCCAAAATAATTATATTCTTATGTTAAATAAATGTTCAAAAAGATAAATTGAATTATTGGTAACCGTCTATGCGATGTGCAGCTTGATATTGGTAAGATGTATTGAATTATGCCAGGATCATTGCATTATGGGTAGTTGTCTATGCGGTATGGGGCTTGTCATTAGCCAAGAGGTATAGAATTATGGGTAGTTGTCTATGCGGTATGGGGCTTGTCATTAGCCAAGATGTATTGAAGTATGGGTAGTCGTCTATGTGGAATGGGCTTGACATTATTTGTATTGCATTATGGGTAACCGTTTATGTTGTATGGTTTTGACATTATTCCAGAAGTGTTACATTATGGGTAATTGCCTATGCGGTATGGACCTTGACATCTTCTGCAAGATGTATTGAATTATTGGTAGCCGTTTATGAGGTATTCGTCTCTACACTAGTCCAGAAATATCGAATTATGGGTAGTCCGTCAAAGTGGTATGGGGCTTGATATTACATGTATTGATTTGATTTGATTCTATTGTGTTTAACGCCACTTTCAGCAATATTTCAGCTATATCATGGCGACCTGTTTTAATGGTGGAAGAAGCCTGAGTACGCGGAGAGAACCACCGACCATGGGGAAGCAACTAGTAAACTTTATCACTTGCGGCTGCGAGTCGAGTGCTCATTTTTTTGTAATTTACAAAGCCGGGTGCGAGCCCAGACTGTATTGGTGATAGGCTTGTATGAGTTGCTTGGTAATCCAACTACCTAACTCAATGAGCCATCCGCGGCCTATATGTATTGCATAATGGGTAACCGTTTGTGTGGTAAGGTTTCCACAGTAGTCCAGAAGTATTGAATTGTGGGTAGATGTCGAAGAAATATCGAAATCACAGATGGTATGTGTTACATCGTTGCCAAACATACTTCTGCCTACTACTGCCCACCATCAACGAGTTGATTATTATGCCTTGTATAATGTATAACCACATCAAATATATATTTTTAAAGGTGACCGATCTTAATATAAAGACAACAGCAGAAATGAATAACAAAAGAAAAAAAAATCAAAAACATCTTGCGCAACAGAATGTGTCGCTATAACGGTGAATATAAACACCATGTGCTCCACACTGATATTCATCGCCCATCATGAAATGAGATGTCGATCGTGTATTAACCAAAGCCAGTTTGGAAAAATAGATAAAATTGCAAGTTTATAGTGATAGCATGTCTTGTATCAGTTAAACTCCGGATATTCTGTATGGATCATCCATTTCATAATGAGACATTTATGAATCAATCTAGATAATGCAATGAATAAACGGAAATTCTAGTTTACGACCTTATACCACTTTACTCGAAGTACTGTATAGATAGACACAAGATATAAAAATTGGAAATTAGAAGCCGTACAACATAAAGACATACAATACCATGGCCTACAATAAGGAAAAATAATGGTCCACAGAAGAATACACAGAAAACTAAGATTGGACAAGACAAATCTCACTAAGAAGAGTTTGAAGATATCAAAGTGTTAATCAGAAGACGTAAATGGACGAGGGATAAACAAAACAATGTCCAAAAGAAAAAGGACAAAAACAATCAATAAGATTGACTAATTGATTGATTGAATTTTGGTGTTTAGCTCCACTTTCAGCAATATTTCAGCTATATCATGGCGACCAGTTTTAGTGGTGGAAGACGACGGAGTACCCCACCATGGGCAAGCAACTGGTAAACTTTATCACTTGCGGTTGCGAGTCGAGTGCACCTTTTTTGTAATTTACAAAGTCGGACGTGAACCCACGTCGTATTGGTGATAGGCTTGTATGAGTTGTTAGCTAATCCTACTACCTAACTCATTGAGCCACCCGGGCCCTCAATCAACAAGACATTACACATAAAACAAAAGATCGAGTAACACAAACCCCACTAAAAATCAGAGTGAACTCAGGTGCTCCGCAAAAGTGGGATGTGACTAGAGTGTACCGGACGAATTAGTAGTTCCTGCTCTACTAGTGACTCCCTTCATGTCGCAAATCTGGTGATAATAGTTTAATAGCTTAATTGGAATATCGTTGTCATCAGAGAAATAATGTCTTTGCACTGGGGCCCATTAAACCTAGCTTAACCCCTAGCTGTATATTGAAGTACCTGTAGCAAACCAGGTGAGTCAGCAGGTATATTGAAGTACATGTAATAAACCAGGTGAGTGAGCAGGTCTATTGAAGTACCTGTAGCAAACCAGGTGAGTGAGCAGGTATATTGAAGTAAATGTAACAAACCAGGTGCCTGAGCAGGTATATTGAAGTACATGTAGCAAACCAGGTGAGTGAGTAGGTATATTGAAGTACATGTAGCAAACCAGGTGATTGAGCAGGTATAATGAAGTACATGTAACATGGAATATCGTTGTCATCAGAGAAATAATGTCTTTGCACTAGGGCCCATTAAACCTAGCTTAACCCCTAGCTGTATATTGAAGTATATGAAACAAACCAGGTGAGTAGGTATATTGAAGTAAATGTAGCAAACCAGGTGAGTGAGCAGGTATATTGAAGTACCTGTAGTAAACCAGGTGAGTGAGCAGGTATATTGAAGTACCTGTAGCGAACCAGGTGAGTGAGCAGGTATATTGAAGTACCTGTAGCGAACCAGGTGAGTGAGCAGTCGTGTATATGTGTGTTTTGATTAAACGTTAGAGAATACCGAAGGGGCAATCAAAAATGAACCATCCAGAGAAACTTGCAACATCGGGTAAACAAGACGAAGAAAAACAAACCAAAAACACAATACAATGTGTGTTGGATAGCAAACACATATAACGTAAATAAGACATGCACCCTCCTACAAAGAACTGGAGGTGAAGACGAACTGAACATTGTTTTTATGCGCAAATCGTTACTGCCATCACAACACGGAACTCAGAACCTAAGCACATATTATTTGTTTTATTGAACTGTTCCGAAAGTGTGGTATTTTTGTATTTATTGTTTTCACACTTATTGAGTACAACAGATTCTATAATTTAATCTCGATCGGATTCTGATTATTCCTTTAGTATCTTCAAACTCTTCTTTTCAAGTTCGTTTGACTATAAGTGTACCTGGTTAATGTTTATCCAGAAACGCGTGGAGCTCACGAAATAAGACATCTACATTTTATATACCGGTAGTTACATAGTAATTATAATAAGCCGTGTTCTGAATATTACATAATGTATATAATCTAATTTAACCCCCGGGTGGCTCAATGAATTAGGTCGTTGGGTCTAACAAGTCATACAAGCCTATCACCAATACGGCGTGGGTTCGCACCCGGCTTTGAAAATTACAAAAAGGGTGCACTCGACTCACAGACGCAAATGATAAAGGTTACCATTTGCTTGCCCATGATCGGTGGTTCTCTCGGGTTACTCCGGCTTCCTCCACCACTNTCAGGTATAAATGACTTTAACAGATCAGGTATAAATGACTTTAACAGATCAGGTATAAATGACTTTAACAGATCAGGTATAAATGACTTTAACAGATCAGGTATAAATGACTTGGCTCCCGACACATTTTGAAGTATTGCAGTCTTTTGTCCAGCAACGTATTTTATAAATGTCATTCCAGAAACTCTTGTTGAGCTTGATAGCATGTATTGCGTTTACATAATAATTATACTGAAACGTGTTCTTAATATCATACAAACTTTTTCGTGTATCAACACATTTTGCTAATGAGATCACGAATATCACATTATCAATGTTATAAAGGATATATTTTTATAGTTTAATTTTCGACACTTACATGTTTTATCAGTGATATTTATGTTAGAAATTTACTTACCGTAAATAATGTAATTATTACTAAAACTATGGTTCCCCTATACATAGGTGACCTTTTGGCTATATTTGGGTGTTATGTCCATCGAGTTTGGGGGGGGGGGGTGACTCAATGAATTAGGTCGTTGGATCTAAAAAGTCATACAAGCCTATCACCAATACGGCGTGGGTTCGCACCCGGCTTTGAAAATTACAAAAAGGGTGCACTCGACTCGCGGACTCAAATGATAAAGGTTACCAGTTGCTTGCCCATGATCGGTGGTTCTCTCCGGTTACTCCGGCTTCCTCCACCACTAAAACTGATCACCATGATATAGCTGAAATATTGTTGAAAGTGGCGTTCAACACAAAAAAATCACATCAAATTAATATAACCCGCCACTTTTTTTTTATAGAAATGCTTGTACCAAGCCAGGAAAGTGATGTATTTGTGTGTTAGAAATATCGATTTTGTCTCTTTTTACTATTTTTCTGTTGAATGTTAGTACTGTACAGGCCCGATAGTGTGGATTTTTTTTATTTCTAATTTCTTCACATGTATTGATATTATATAGTTAATTATAATTTATCACAACCTGTAACGTATCCATCAACACATTTTGCTAATGAGATCACGAACATCTCCCATCACCTAGGTGTATTTTTATATTTTCATAAATATGGATATTGATTACCCTCTCTTTAACATTCTGGAGGTCATATCATACCGATCGATCTACTCTGAAAATTACACTATTAAATGGGGAGGAGGAGGTCATGCAGATTTAACCGTATTTTGCCGCTTGGATTTCAATTATTTCTCGTATATAATGCTGTTCAGATTTAATGGTATATAAGAGTACCATGAGTAAGGCTGGAACCTTTCGCATCGGCTATGTTCGACTTGTCGTAAATACTTTCCTGTCCTTTTCTCAATCACGTGACAATACAGGTGCCTCTAGTGGAGCAGGAACTGCTTACCCTTCCGGAGCACTTCAATTTACTCCGGTGTTCAGTGGGATTCGTGCTACCCGATCTTTAGTTTTATGTGGGATGTTTTGTAAATCGTTGTTATACCTCCGCTCCACCGGAGGATGATATACTGTTTTACCTCTGTTCGTCCTTCCGTCTGTCTGTCCTTCCGTCCGTCCCAAGATATTTTTTGTCACATTTTTCTCAGCAACTATTGATGGCATAAATCTGATATTTGGTCACAAGCTTCATACAGGTATCCCATATCGTGGGAAGCTTTTTTGGACCCGTCACATTCCTACTTCCTGTTTTCCGACTTGGTTGGTTTTTATTCACATTGAACATATATGCGGGGGTATCATAAGTGAACATTAGCTCACAGTTCATATTGTTTGTCGTTTTTCTTTTTGCCATTGTGTTGTCTGTCCTTCTTCGGTTGATGGGTTCTGATTACTCCTTTGGTATTTTCAGTCTCTTCTTGGTACACAGAGAAAAGCACCAGCAGTTGCTTACTGCCTACCTTTAATATATATGGTCGTATCGAGAGTAAACGTTCGTCTAATTACACGTTAGAGAGTACCGAAGGGCAATCAAAGAAACTGGCAACAGTTGGTAAAAAAGACGAAGAAAAACAAAAACACAACACAATATGCCGATACAGTTTAGCTTGAACACCGATAGATATTTTCTTGGATAATTCTAATTATGAATGATTTTTGTTCTTTGATCCACACAATTATAGAGAATGATTTATGATTTATAAGATGAATGTGTGTGACTTTTCCCGGACATGACGGAAGTAGAAACAAGAATTGGAAAACATTGGTGTTATTTTTTTCCGAATCGGCGAAATAATTAACACTATTGATATCTAAGGACGTGATTTACGTTAGGTAAAATTATCACAGGAATAGATGGAGGTAATAAATACTAGTTTTTTCGTTTTTTATCATTCATTTTCATATTATGAAAAATAACTAGTTCCCGTCTGTTGTACTTTTATTTGTTTCAAACTGTAATAAAACAAAAATACATAATTCAAACTGAAAATTTATTTGACAACACGAAAATTGAAAACTGAATATTCGCAATCCTTGCATTCAAAATTAATCCAACATACACATTGGCGGGATGGATTAGTAAATGATTAGCAGTTAAGAAGAGCTTGAGGATACCAAAGGGGTAATGAGAATATGTAAATCGAAGAACAGACAACACAATGACCAAAAGAAAAAGTACAAAAGGACAAACAACAATCTACAAAACATACACATACAATGTAAAACTAATGATCGAGTAACACGTACCCCACTAAACACTGGGGGTGAACTCATGTGCTCCGGAACGGTAGGTAGTTCCTGCTCCACTATGTACACCCGTCGTGTTAATCTAATTACAAGCCCGGTGATAAGTCATGAATGAGGACCGGACCGGGACTGCCATGAACAGATCAAGCCACATCAACGATCAAGCAAATTTGTCAGGAGAACAATGAGAATTGCGGAGAGAAACTTCACAGTATTAAAATCCAGAATCAATAACGCTATTAATGTGAATATTTCTGTAATCATAAAATATTCCCATTACTCTAACACATGCCATCTGTCTAATAAGACTGTCTATTATCGGTAATTTGCACGTTTACCCTTTGATCTCGCAGATGTATAGTTTCAGTAACAACGGACGTAAGTGTGACGTCAAATACTTTATAACCGATAAAAACAATAACTTCAGTTTTAATAATTTAAATTGATGTGAATACTGCAATCGGATTGGCTGATCCGGCTGGAGAAAAATTTGGTCATACTTGATAATCTGGGTTGGTATTGTGACGTCACCAACATATTCATTCGCCAATGACAAATTCAAATAGTCCCCATGAAATAATCGTAATTGAAATAGAGTAATCATTAAAATTTGTTGTAAAAATTAAATTATAAGGAATATTTGAAATATTTGAACAGGCTATGCTTGTATAACCTGGTTTGAAATAGCTTACGCTGTTCATAAACCGTTTCGCGATGTATTAAGCGTAATCTGCCCAAATCCAGATTATATCGTATAACCTGTTCAAAAATGTCAAATATTCCTAAAATAACCTGGTTTGGAACAGTTTACTCTCTTCATAAATCGTTTCGTGGTTTATTAAGCGTAAACTGCCCCAAATCAGGTGATATGGTATAACCTGTTCAAAAATTGAAAATACATGTAAACACACTAGTGCTGAGATGCTTTGCTCGAAAATGAATTCTCATCGATGAGATTTTGCATGTGTTTCAATGAAAACGTATATATCAATTATAGTGCACACGGAATAAACTTTATCATGTACGCTCAAGGCCGAAATATTGGCAAGCTAAATAAATGAAGGGAACAAGAAGCCAAAAAGCGCATAGACGAGATAACCAAAATCTACTAAGGTCACATATGCCTGAGGGAGGAGAACCTTAGTTTTAGAAACTGTATGAAGAATTTGAAGATACAAAAAGGGTAAGCAGAATCCGTATATCGAAAGAGAACAGACAACACATTGGCCAAATTTCGATAAATAATATATCTAATAAACAATATCAGTGCTGAAGTATTGACTACTGAGCGGGTGATACTCTCGGTGACTAATAGTGAGCGGGTGATACTCTCGGTGACTAATAGTCAACAATGTCAGTGCTGAAGTATTGACTACTGAGCGGGTGATACTCTCGGTGACTAATAGTCAACAATGTCAGTGCTGAAGTATTGAATACTGAGCGGGTGATACTCTCGTATTGACTACTGAGCGGGTGATACTCTCGGGGACTAATAGTCAACAATGTCAGTGCTGAAGTATTGACTACTGAGCGGGTGATACTCTCGGTGACTAATAGTCAACAATGCTTATAATAAATATACAGTCTAGGGAAGGACTGTATATTTCCCAGACTTGTTCCTTATGATGACTATCAGGTGGTTTGCCAAACACTTATCGATGCTAGTAAATCCATCTATACCTTCACTAAACTAAACTTGTTCTGTAAGATATAGGTCAAAACAACGACTAAAAAGTACTTGCGCAAAGCAAACATTTACTAAATCAAATATTAGTTTTTTCTAGGAAATTTCTACGATAAAATATTATGGTTGTTTACCTTTCCTTAGCTAACACAGATACTCGTGTTTGTCTCTTAGTAAAGTTAATAATATTCAATTACAATGTTTGTACAATACACACCGGTATTGAAATCCAATATACCGTTTTTATGATGATTGTATTGTTAACTCAAATAGTACAGTGAAACCTGTTTAAACCGAAACCTGGATAAAAAGAAATTCCGTATAATCTGAACTTTAAATAAAGTCACAATGTCCTAAATCTGAGTAAATTTAACCTGTTTAAATCGTACACCTGTCTACTCTGAACACAAAGATCGGTCCTGTTGAGACTCGGCTTAGACAGGTTTCTCTGTATAAATCTGAACAAGTTAAGTTTTGTTCTGTAAATAAGACATTTATTGATTTTGACTTATTTATTAAGACAAAATAAACCACATAAACATCATATTTACACAACAAAACTTAACGTGTACAGTATGATGTCAAAAGTATTGCAACATGTAAAAAAAAACCTATATAATCATTTGTACATAATTTAAACATAGCAAATAAAAATTGACTTTGATTTTCCTATATATTCCAACTAAAAATAAATCATAAATATTAACAATCCTGTTTATATTATGTACAAATAAAAACCACTCATATAAACATAATGGGCAAATGAACAATCAAAATTTAAACAAGTCTGAATGTTTTGGTGTACAATTTGTTCAAATCTATCCAGAAATGACTTCACAATAATGTTTTGAAAAAATATGGTTTTGGTTGATTATATAGGGATTTATTTTACATGTTGCAATACTTTTGGCAATATACATGTAGATATCAAATTTAGAAGGTACGACGTGTATCTGTAACAACCTTCACCAGGCACGCTCAATGTCACGATATTTGAAAACCAGTTAATTTATATCTGTGGGAGTAAGAAAACAGAAGGGCATAAACAAAAATTAGCAAAAATTGGAATGTGGGAGGAGAGCATTAATCTTAATAATAAATACATGATATAGGTACTGTGAATTTCGAAAAGCATATATCTAACAAACCATGTATGGCAGATTACTGGGCGAATGATACCCTCGGGGACTAATGGTCCACCATCAAAAGTATCGATCCAATGATAGTTACATAAAGTCGTGTTTGGAAAGTGCCACCCTTCTGTCACACTCCTTTTATAGATTTAGAAATGAGTATGTGCATTGTAGACTCTACAAAACGCTAACTTTACTTTATACGACAATGATTTCTTTCCTCTATCATTGCTAAGACTTTTACCAGACTTGACAATATATATGTGTTACACAGCGGGTGTCTTATAAGAAGCAGGATCTGCTTACCCTTCACGAGCACCTGAGTTCATCCCGGTTTTGATGGTGATGTTGGTGTTAATCATCTTTTTAGTTTTTTGTATTGTCTTATTATGTGTCTTTACGTTCTAAGCGCCATGTTGTGATGTCCGTTACCATTTCCGCATAAAAACGATGTTTGGTTTGTCTTTACCTCCAGTTGTTTGTAGGAGGGCTCATGTCT
>MJUT01048335.1:97561-120744 GCA_002080005.1 Gigantidas platifrons
AAAAGGGGCTTTCGAATTTTTGCTATTAACAATTTCTACTGGCATCAACACAATCATGTTATAATAACATTTAAAAGCTTAAAACTATTTAATATTAAAACTCTAACAAGTACCACTGTTAGTTATTAAATAAATATTTAATGACATACATGTAATTATTAAAAAGCATATAATTTTATTCAAATTCAACAATATTGCTTAAACTTTTTTTAAAGTAGAATATAGACATGAATAGAAACATACAAATCCTCGAGGGTAGTTGGAATACCTAGCAACTCATACAAGCCTATCACCAATACGACGTGGGTTCACGCCTGGCTTTGTAAATTATAAAAAAGGGTTTCTCTCGACTTGCAGCCGCAAGTGATAAAGTTTACCAGTTGCTTGCCCATGGTCGATGGTTCTCTCCGGGTACTCCTGATTCTTCTACCACTAAAACTTATCGCCATGATATAGCTGAAATCTTGTTAAAAGTGGCGTTAAACACCAAAAATCAAATCACAAATCCTAGGGGGATAATAATACTTAAATATTATTCAGGTGGGATCGGCAAATCAGATTAAATAAATAAAATAAATAAATAAATAAAAATCTTTATTTAGAGAGAGTAACTTATTTGGAATTTTTTGGATTATACCAATTTTCAATAAGGTTCTCTGAAAACAACACATAAGTACAGTGTACATGGACATAGATATAAGTAAAGTATATATAACACAATAACATATTCACATATTTTAAATAATATAGCGCAAACAATTTAAAAAAATATCAGTTTATCAAAAATGTAATAATTTGTAAGAGTTTTTGAATTCAAATACAGTTTTCGAGGTTTTAATTTCATTTGGTAGTGAGTTCCATACTTTTGGCCCACTAAAAGCAAAACTTGATTTGTACAATTCAGTATTTGGTTTCGGAACAAGGAAATTGTCTGATGATGAAAATCTTGTATTGTATGACTCCTTATTATTTGCAGAAACAATAAGATTTGATAAATATTCCGGGGCTAATTCATTTTTGCAGCATTCACATCATATTAAATTATTTCAAATGGTTCTCCTCCCTCAGACATAGATGACTTTATCAGACTTTGGCTTTCCTGTTAAGACCCTTTGCTTTTCTTTGACTCCCAAAAACTTTA
This sequence comes from Gigantidas platifrons, assembly GCA_002080005.1. Lineage (NCBI taxonomy): Eukaryota > Metazoa > Mollusca > Bivalvia > Mytilida > Modiolidae > Gigantidas > Gigantidas platifrons. The sequence continues at coordinate 98,703 of MJUT01048335.1, forward strand.
AATTATTTGGCTTTCAAATATTTTGACCTTAACGTATCTGATGAAGGTTATTCTAGGGACGCGTCGTACAGACAAGACAAGTATACAATTCTTAATGGAATGGTTTATGCCTTGGGCTTATGGTGTTTAAAGCCACTTTCAACAATATTTCAGTCAAATCGTTGCGGTCAGTTTTATTGGTGGAAGAAATTAAAAAAAAAAAAAACACGCGAAAATGCAACATCATCGCAAAAAAATCAAAGCGACAATTTCCAGATACAATGAAATCTCGCTATATAAAATTCTTCTGCACGCATGCTCGATACAAATATCACAATATATTTCAAGGGACTACATGAACAATTTGATGGTTAGTTGGTTTATAGTGAGTGTTTAACGCCACTTTCAACAATATTTCAGCTATATTGTGGTGGTCAGTTTTATTGGTGGAGGAAACTGGAGAAAAAACACCTACCTGTCACAAATCACTGACAAACTTTATCACATAATGTTGTATCGAGTACACCTCACCATGAACGGTCTTCATGGAATGAGATTTCAAATTTAATCCATTCAATTATCGGCAGATCGGATTTCAAATGTAAACGATACAAACATTAGCGCCCCCTACTGAAAACAAGGATTTGTCTTAGAAATAGCGAGATGAAATCTGTATCTTTATCATGTTTGACATTGATCGTACTAAATGAAGTAATATCAAACATTGATCAGACTTCAATACCAGCAAACCCTATATCTACCTACGTCTACCACTGCTTAATTCAATATCGTATTTTGAAATGTACCTTTTATTTGTTAAAATGCAACTTTTGGGCAGTAGATTGATTGATTGATTGATTAATTGATTGATTGATTGATTGATTGATTGATTGATTGATTGATTGATTGATTGATTGATTGATTGATTGATTGATTGATTGATTGATTGATTGATTGATTGATTGATTGATTGATGTTTAACGTCCAGCGAGTAATTTTTCAGCTATATTCAGGACGAGAACATTAAAAAATTTAAACGCCACGGGACTCGAAACAAGGAAAGGTGATGGGTAGGGACGGATAAGTTAGCCAGTGCAACAGGTCTCCTATGCAGGTGCGGATCCAGGGATGGGGGGGGCGTACCCGGCGCCCCCCTAATATTGGAAAAAAAATATGATTTCTTTGCGTAAAATCGTGATTTTTCACACGAAATACACCCAAAATTTTTGGGTTCTTTAAAGTGCGAAGAGGGTGGCAAACTCTCAACACGGAACCTCGGTTTTCTTTACGTCTCATCCGAAGGACGGGTTGGTTGTCAATTTATACATCCCGCACAACGGACGGACGCCCCTTCAAGCCAAATGAGCTCTCGGTCCTATTTCTATAACCCGGGGTTCCCACGGGGTTGACCTCTTTTAGAGAACTAGTGCCTCTAGTGCGGAGAAACCTGGTGCCTATTCTAACCCCGGGGGTTGGGCAGAAGACTTTTTACCTGTATATGTGTAGGATTTTATCGTTTGTTAATGTATTGGTGTTTGAGATCCAATTATTAAAAGGAGAGGGTTGGGATCCTATTAGCATGGCTCGCCCCATTTGTATGCCCATTACGTCATATGTCTTGGTCTGTTCTATGTTCAACGACTTCAGGTGAGAGATGATTGTTCGTTTTATTGATATTGGTGGAATTGTTGACCATCACTGTTTAAGCTTTATTTTCTCAAGTAAGTAAGCAGAGGAATATTGGATAACATTTTGAGGATCTGCTAAAGTTGTGTGCATTTTCAATATTCAAATAGTGAAAAACTAGTACTGCATGGTTGGCTTGGAATCAGGATAATTTTCTGTCAAATAAATCGAAACAATTGTCGTTTAAAAAAATAATGTATTGTCAAATAAATCTAAAAAATTGTCTCTCCAATATTTTGACTTGGCGTAATTGATGAGGATGAAGGTTATTCCAGAAACGCGTCATGCGCACGAAGTTCGATATTTACGTCTTTATTACCATCACTGCTTCCTCTCTTTCGTATGATTGGTGATGAGTTCCACTATTTGTTTATTTGTCCGTGTAAACAAGTAGTAGAAATTCGAAATAAATTTATTCCAAATTACTATATAAATAACCATGAAAACAAAATAATAGGTTTTTTCAATGTTTGTCACACGGTATTACTTACTAATATATCATTGTTTATTAGAAAAATTAGTGTATTATTTTGAATATGTATACTCACTATCCCATCCGGAACTCCTCGCGCCTTTCTCCAAGTGAAAAAACAAGGCGCGAGGAGTTCCGGATGCTCACTATTCCCTTTGTTTTAATGTAATTGATTGTAGTTATTTTTGTTGTTTTCTATTATATGTAATTGTATTTAGTTTATTTGCTTTTGTTGCGCACATATGCGCCAGAGTTCTTGAATAAAGAATCTTGAATCTTGAATCTCTCCTACAATTATTAAAAAAATGACAGGAAAATAATTATCAGGTATGAAAGACACCGTTTTACATTCCATAAAAGTAAATGAATTTTCATTTTAAATTCTACTTTTTCAATTCAATAAAGAAGATTAAAAATAGTTGATATCAGTTGTATAAATCGACCTATATAATGATTAAATCATGACAAGTATGCGTTGTATTAAATAGTTGCACATTCTACCGCAAAGAAGATTAGAAAATAACTCATGGCAATGTCAAAAATACGGATTTTTCGTTATATATAGGCCTATAATATTGACACTACAACGATTGCATGCTAAATCTAAATGCACAATGGTAGTCGGCTTAATTCTGTTTAAAGTCGTAACTAAAATACATGTACGACTATTACAACACACGTGAACAAATGATAATATTTTTGCATAGGCTAAAATAATAAAGCTGGCTTTTTTCTCTCTCTCCTTTGTTGTGAAAAGGGTCCGTCGTGGCCGTGATCGTATGGTAGTTGGATTTAGAACTACCTATGCAATCGGTGACTATCCCAACTGATGTTGTGAGCTCGAATCTCGATAAGTGAGAGATGTACAACATTATGTGATAAAGTTTGTCCGTGACTTGCGATAGGTCGGTGGTTTTCTCCGGGTTCTCCACCAATAAAACTGACCTTAACGATATAACTGAAATATTGTTGAAAGTGGCGTTAAACACCATCAAACAGACATTTGTTGTGCGTCGCCCATCATTTTCTATTATGAACTATAGCTAGATACTCTTCATATTCAAATTGCATTTTATTATAATCTCAAATGCAGTTTTCCCACACATTTTTGTAAATATTTTGTGATGGCCATTTCGACTTTTCCTCTTTCATACTTAATAAGGGCAAACAATAGAAAACTCTAAACATCGACTCGAAAAGAGTAAAATAAAATCGATACACCTAACACACACTCTCCTGGCTTGATGCAGGCACTTAAATACTAAATAAGAAAAAGTGGCGGGGCTAAACTAATCTTAGATTGATGATTGATTTTTGGTGTTTAACGCGACTTTCAACAATATTTCAGCTATACCATGGCGGTGGAGGAAGCCGGAGTCCCCGGAGAGAATCACCGACCATGGGCAAGCAACTGGTAAACTTTATCACTTGCGGCTGCGAGTCGAGTGCATCATTTTTTGTAATTTACAAAGCCGGGCCCGAATCCACGCCGTATTGGTGATAGGCTTGTATGAGTTGTTAGGTAATCCAACTATCTAACTCATTGAGCCAGCCGGGCCCCCTCAATTAGTTTTTAAGTGCATCAACCTCCCCCTTAGTGAAATAATGATGCCATGCTAGAGTTTTTCCACACGTGTGTAAAATGTCGACCCTTTCACAAAGCTGAGTGTTCAGTGTTTTTTTTAAAGAACATCAAGTACTAATCTGGAACTTTATGAATATCATATTTATTCTTAGGGGGCATAAGTTGTGATATACTAGTAAATGATACTAGTTCTGCAAACGAGATACGACATCTTTAACCTCCATTGAAGGGGCTGTCATGGTCGTGATCGTACAGTAGTTGGGTTTACAACTACCTGTGCAACCAGTGCCTATCATCACTAAAGTTGTGGATTTGAATCCCGTTCATTGCGGGGTGTACTTGATACAACAATGTGAGATAAAAGATTGTCAGTGTTTTTACCCGGGACCCCGGTTTACTCCACCAATAAAACTGACCGTCACGATATAACTGATATTTTGTTGAAAGATGCCTATAGCAACATACACCCCTCCCCCCTTCTCCAAAAAAAAAAAACACAAAAAAATCTGGAAAATTATAGAATCTATCATCCAACACAAATATATATGAAACAGTTACATTCAGTATTTGTCATCATATTTTATATTATTTTGGACATGCTATATAATAGTGGTTATCTCTATCACCGGTACAATAGGGACATGTAAACATTGTAGTGGTTCTGGCAACAATCAAAAATAATATTATCCATTACTTTCCTCGATTATCTCCCTTTATATGTTTTACCAGATTGTCTCCCTTTATATGGTTGCCTCGCTGACAATAACATTAGGCCTACCATACAAATGTTGCATATTCTAATCCTTTGCGGTTTTCCTAGAATCGAGACACCCATTTCAACAAGTCAACGTTATCGTTCCGTGACGTCACTGGTAAAATTAAGAAATAATTCATGGGGGCTTGAATATTATACTGATTTTACCTCGGGTGCCAAATATTTTACCACGAGCGATAGGACAAATACGGTATTTATTTTTATATAACAGCCAAAACAAATTATGACGTTGCCGATCAGCTGATATACCAATATACGCATATTTTACCACAAGTTTGGACCCAAAGCGTTTGAAGGACGTCATATTAGAATATTATTTTTTTTTACAATTTTGCGAAAATGGCGTAGAATCCATTTTACCACTTAGAAGAACGATATATTTTTCGATCTTCGGAATTCAACTCCAACAGTAAGGTGAACATGACGTCAAACTCAAATTTATAACTATATATCCTTAGATTTTCGGAATTCATCTCCAACACTTAGATATTCCTATGATCATGAATGAAAACAGCAAACGATGACAAGAAAATGAATTCTTTATCATGGTAAGGCCGGTTTACACGATATGATTATTGCAATGTAGTTGTACTGGCCGATTACACGTGTGTGTTGTTACACGATCTTTGCGATGTCACAAACCCACAAACATAACAAATTACAGTGCTTACTGGCGAATTACCCATGTGTGTTGACATCGGTGTCACACGATCTTTAAAAGATGACAAACCCACAAACATAGTACAAGAAATTCCAATGACTGTCTTAAGGTATTTCCATCACACGGGGAGTATAAATTAGGGTCTGTAGGTTCAATAGCATTCACTTGCCATTCGTCTATTATATGATCTACCTGTTTAAAATTACACGTGTTATCATCGTTTATAAACCAATGCCCCCACATTTTTGCACGAGCTGTTTTATTCTTGTTTCCTACAACCCAATTATTGTTAATTAGTAATGGACTCGACATCTGTCTTTCTCTCCTACTCATACAGTACCATTTTCCATCGGCAAACAATGACGATGAAACAACGTTTGAATTTAACCCCGCAAATTTTTTTTTCACTAAATATGATAAAAACATCTGGTCATTTTCGGCTGCAGAAATAAATTGTTCCGATGGCATATACTGCATTTTAAATTCCAAATTAATCAACATTTTGTTCAACTCTCGGAAAGTTTCTATCGTAGCCTTATTCGGTATGAGATACATGAGTCCACCTGTTATTTCAGATGTGCCTGTTATTCCACCGAATGTGATATCATACTTGGAAAGTTTTAACGAGAAAAGAAGCGGATTTTTAACCCATAAACAGTCAGCTTCGAACAGAAACGTCTCTATCCCATTCTGCAGTAATTCTAGTAATATTTGTGTCCTTCGTATCATCAATCTGATGTATCCAACATGGCTGAACACTTGATCACCGTCTGACGAGGTCAGAGAAATGGAGGCAACATTTAGTTCGGGCCAAGCCTGCTTCAGTGTTTCTTTGACTTGACTACTGGAAGCAATTATCAGAACCTAAATAAAATAAAAATTGTATTGAATCATTATTTTACCAATAGAATGGTTGGCTGGTGCGTGGTGTTTAATGCTACTTTCAACAATATTTCGGTTGTGTCATGGCGGACAGTTTTATTGGTGGAGGAAACCGGAGAAAACCACCGACCTGTTGCCAGTGCTAATAGCATGATGTACATTTTTGAATCTATAAAATCAAAATGTGACGAACATATGCAAGGACCCTCGTTTTCCCAAAGAGAAAATGCTTGAAGAACGGGATGAATCAATTACACAATATCACCTGCATTAAGATTATATCACGCTCTTAGCATCGTCCTGAATATAGCTGAAAAATTGCTCGGTGGACGTTAAACATCAATCAATCAATCAATCAATCAATCAATCAACGCTCTTAGCACGTACAAAACAACAACTCACAGTAGCTTCTCATGTCAATTAGTTAGTTTGGAGTGGTCGTCGATAGCCTGTTGCACGGCAACATTTACCGAACAAATCGTTCCTATCACCACTTACGTTATGAGTTCGAACCCCTCTCGGGAGAGGTGTATTCAATACAACATTATGTGAGAACGTTTGTCAGTCACTTGCAACGGGTCGGTCATTTTCTCTGGTTTTCCCCACCAATAAAACTGACCGCCACGATAGAACTGAAATATTGTTGAAAGTGGCGTTATTACCATAAACCTAAACCAAACTCATTGAACGATTATATTGAAAGGGTAGGTAGTTCACACTGTCCTTATATAACTATTGATGAGTTATCTCCCCCTGTCAGTATATAGCGAGTTATTGTTGTTTAACGCCAAATGAACATTTTGTCAGCTACAAGTTACAGGTTACATTCAATGAAATCATGATGATACCCACTTTCTATTATACCAATCCGTTTAATTGGATCTTTATATTGCTAGTTCGCAGACACAACAGTCCTCGGGTAGATATATTGCTCCACTTGGACACATTATCCTAATTTCGAGCTATTTAATTTTTGTTCTTACTCTTTCAGGCTGCTTGCTTAGCGGAGAAGTAGCAAATACCAATTTCATAGTCTTCGGTCTGAACCGACCGGCACTCGAATCCATAATGTACCACACTCGAGGCGAGCGCACTAACCCACTGCATAAAAATGATCTGGTTCCATAACATAAACAAATGTAGGGAGGTAAAAAAAAATTCAATTTTATTGCTATATATAGCCGGTTGAGAGGTGATTTTACATGTTTGTGTATTCCCATTGTATTGCTCTAAAAATTAGTCGGCCTAGTAGGGATTTTACATGATTGTGAGGGGTTGTCGTGATCATATGGTATTATCACCACGAAAGTTGCAAGTTCGAAATCTGCCTCCTGACGATGTGTACTCGATACAGCATTATGTAATAAAGTTTCTGTTAGGGTCGGTTGTTTTATCTGGGTATTGCGGTTTCCGCCACCAATAAAACTGACCGCCACGATACAACTGAAATATTGTTGAAAGTGGCGTTATACACCATAACTCTAATCCCTAGCACTGTTTGTGAAATTACCATTTCGTTGCAAGAGTTTTATTTTACCTGTTTGTGAAATTCCCATGATTGTGTTGCTATTATTTTGTTTACCTGTTTGTGAATTCCCATTGTGTTGCTATAGTAGTGTTTACCTGTTTGTGTATTCCCATTGTGTTGCTATAGTTTTGTTTACCTGTTTGTGTATTCCCATTGTGTTGCTATAGTTTTGTTTACCTGTTTGTGTATTTCCATTGTGTTGCTATAGTATTGTTTAGCTGTTTGTGTATTTCCATTGTGTTGCTATAGTTTTGTTTACCTGTTTGTGTATTCCCATTGTGTTGATATAGTAGTGTTTACCTGTTTGTGTATTCCCATTGTGTTGCTATAGTATTGTTTACCTGTTTGTGTATTTCCATTGTGTTGCTATAGTATTGTTTACCTGTTTGTGTATTCCCATTGTGTTACTATAGTTTTGTTTACCTGTTTGTGTATTCCCATTGTGTTGCTATAGTTTTGTTTACCTGTTTGTGTACTCCCATTCGTTGCGTATTACATAACCAGCTGTACATGAAAGGGAGATAAGCGTCGTTGACTAAAGTTATCAACACAGGCTTGATATTCATTTGACCCACAATATCCATAATATTCCTGATTTCATCTGAGGTCAGAGGTTCTTTAGGTTGGAAATAGATTCCTCTATCCATCCTGTCAACACCGTACCATGTCATGTGAATTAGCGTTAAGGAAATTAAAGCGGAAACTATAATTAGCGTCGACACAATTTTTTTTATCCGAAATGGTCTTTTGTTTATTCCCTGTAATAAGAAGAAATACAATCAAGCCTCTTTTAGTGACCACCTCTATTAAGCAACAACTTGTATCATGTGACCTTAATAATTAATGTCACTTCACAGTACATTTCAAGTGGCCTTTTGTAGTCGTAATCGTATAGTAGTTGGATTTACAACTACACATGTGAAATAAGTACCTGTCACCACTAAAGTTCTGAGTTCGAATCCCGCTGATGGCGAGGTGTACTTGATACAATATTATGTGATGAAGCTTGTCAGTGACTTGCGACAGGTCGGTGGTTTTCTCCGGGTACTGCGGTTTCCTCCACAAATATTGTTGGTAGTGGCGTTATGCACCATAACTCTAACCAAGAGCCTTTCATGTTAATTAAACCTGTCTTATGCAACCATATAATGTTCCTGTGGAAAGTCACATAAGACTATATACAGGAGGAGGAGTGATATAGTTGATTGATTGACTGTTTTACGTCATGTCTAGTATCTAAACTATATTCAAGTTTGTAAGTTTATTTCACCCGTATTTTGTTTACTTAAGGAATATTTGAAATTGTTGAACAGGTTATACGATATAACCTGGGTTGGGTCAGTTTACGCTTAATAAACCGCGAAGCGTGTTATGAAAAGCGTAACTGACCCAAACCAGGTTTTGCAAGTATAACCTGTTCAACAATTTCAAATATTCCTTTTAATTTAATTTTTACAACTAAATTTAATGATTCCTCGATTTTAATTACGATTATTTCATGTGACTATTTGAATTTGTCGTTAGCGGATCAACACGTTGGTGACGTCACAATACCAACCCAGGTTATACAGTATAACCAAAATTTTCTCCAGGTGGATTAGCCAATCAGACTGAAATATTCAAATCAAATTAAATTATTCGTTGATAACCCCACATCTGGGAATAACATTTTATACACCAAATAACATCAGAACGAAAAGGATGCCCGGATGTAACGTTTATCTACAGAAGAAAAGAAGATTGCTTAACTACAGGCTAGGGTCAGTTTCACACTCATTATAAAGTACAAGTTATTGTCATTGTTGAAGACCTTACTGTGACTGAGATGTAGAACAGCAATAAAATCACTGTTTTCTGTACATTAGTTTGTGTCTAAGTGTAATGTTGGCTAGTCTCGTGTTCATTTACATTCATATCCTTTCTTACTATAATTAAACTATGCATTGTGTAGGTAAAACTGTGGTACTGGGGTGGGTCTACTAGAGCAGGAAGTTTCGATTTTCATAATTAAGAAAGCGGTGATACTTGATTTTGCCTTGCAATGGGACAATAACGGCCATTCACCACAATAGAATATGGAAGTGAATAATAAGTCCTTTAGTCCAATAATAAGTCCAATATATGTCTCAAAGAAGAGAAATATCTGGTTTTGTTCTTTTAAAGCGTTTTTTTCTCTCTCTCTGTGATATTTAGTCAAGGAATGTGCAAATCTGTAAAGTATGAAGATACCAAACGGCTTAATCAAAAGCACTAACACTTAAACGTTAACGGTATGTACTCTAAAGAAACGTCATTACGGGTTGTTGAATTTGTAAAATGTAGTCTAGCCCTCCTCTGAGAAACTCATTTGGACGATGCATTACAAAATAAAATTAAGTGTGATTCAAATTATTTTACATTTTGTAATCATGGAGTAACTACACCCAGTAGATGAGTAGCAATAGAAACTTCAACATTTTAAATGAATACAGTGACAATGATGACAGACTCTTGTTACTAAATGTGAGAATTGAAAGTCTTATATTTTCTTGTGCATATTTATATGAAACAGAATGGGGAAAAAAATCACACAATACATTTAACAAAAGTAAATTCTGATCTAAAAAGATATGGTAATGGAATACCGGGCTAGGTGTACTTAGTAACTCGATACAACATCATGTGATACAGTTTGTCAGTGACTTGCGGCAGGTCGATGGTTTCCTCCGGGTACCCCGCTTTCCTCCACCAATAAAACTGACCGCCATGATATAACTGAGATATGGTTGAAAGTGGCGTTAAACACCATAACCATAACATAATATTGGCGGGAGTTTTCAATGACAGTTTCAGGGCCGGATCCAGGATTTCATGTTAGGGGGGGGGGCGCACTTAAAAAAATCGGGCCGAGCGGAGGGAGGCGCGAAAATTTTTGGGGTATTTCGTGTGAAAAATCACGATTTTACACAAAATAATCATATTATTTCCAATTTTAGGGGGGCGCGCGCTGGGTGCGCCCCCCCTTGAATCCGCCCCTGAGTTTGAAACCAGTCGATCGAGAAACTAAGCGTTCCTCTGGGCTATTCGCAGACTCTGTGTCTAGTTTGAAAACAGTAATCCATTCAAATAAATTAATTGATATGAAGAGAATGGCACGTTCCTCTGGGCTATTCGGAGACCCGGTGTCTAGTTAAAAAACAGTCTATAAATTCAGATAAATTAATTGATATATGGAGAAAATAAAATCAAAATAAACAAAAGTTCACGTGGAGAAAAAAAGATCAATTACAATCTAGCAGAATTGACATGATATTTATTGGGAAAGATTTTCAATAAATAATACATTTGTGTAAAATATATCCCGTTGTTAAAACAAACTACAGGTCACCGGCTCTGGGTCACCGGCTCTGGGTCACCGGGATTATTGCTAGCATTTAGTACTGGTGTACCAGAAAATGGATACGCGTTTTTGGAAATTAAATAATTCGGTTTTAAATGACGAAGCGTATAAATTAATTATATAAACATTTAATGTCGATAATCAAAGAAATAATTATGACATTCGTTTAACGTGGGACGTGTTTAACCATGCGACCATGAGACGAACTCGTTGAAGAAAATATTATTCTAAATACAGAAATAGAAAGTATTCAGGCTGAATTAGAAAAATAATACAAAATGTATACGACTTAAAAGCTAAAGGAGATCAACTCGGCCAGAGAGAGAAATGGGTAGAACTCAGGGGTTAGAGTGTTCAATGCCACTTTCAACAATATTTCAGTTATTCAAAACGTCAACTAAAACAATTAAACTTATCCCATAAAGTTTGGTAAAATTTGACCTTTAACCCATTCAACACTGGAGATTTAATTAATGTCATCATTTTAATAGTTGAAGAACACTCCTCAAACTTTAGTTTTCCGTCGCCTATCTTAAAATCTTCATGGTTAGGGGTAATTGTGTTTAGCGCCACTTTCAACAATATTTCAGTTATATCGTACGTACCGGTTAGTTTTATTGGTATCGGCGTACCCGGAGAAAACCACCGACCTGCCGCATGTCACTGACAAACTTTATCACATAATATCAATACAAAAGTATATACAAATTAAGGAGAGAGGTTACAAAGGACTAAGAGCCTGGAGGACAAACACCAGTGTTAATAGCTCTTATAAAATGACAGAGTTTCTTCAATGTTAAACGTTGATTTAAAACTTTTCTCATATCTTTTATATCAACGTTTATTTCTGAGTTCGAAATATGTGATTTTAATCCAATATTTTCTGATGTGTACAAAATAGTTAATTTTTCCCTTCTTTGTAATGAAATAGAAACCATAACTCCAGGCTCTGTAGATAAAATCTCAGCAAAATCACATTAAATGGAACAACTAAAAAACACCGCATTTCTGAGATTAAATACGCCAAAGTATATGGTCTATGGTAAATTGGGTAGATATCCACTAGAAAGTAGGACTGGGTTGCCACAAACCTCAATTATAAATTTAAGTTTTATTTAAGAATTGCATGCATTTTTTGTAATTTATTGGCGTGTAGAAAGCGTGGACCGAAGCACATTTTGTATGAAGCGCGCTAGCTGTCTGTCAAGCTATATATAGTTATTCCACGTGCAAGGGAGCGAATCCAATCTGTCAATCTATCATAGTCGTATAAATGCTTTAATACTTGTTATTGTTGTTAATTAAATTTCAAACTTCAAAAATCTTTATATTTTTAAAGCCTTAAATGAAAAAAAGAATATTCTCACACTTTCAAGACTATTTGATCCAATATATTAGTCACCAATACCAGGACCTCTTTTATTGTAATAGTTTTCAGTATATTTTGTTTACATATAACAGTCAGCATAATAATAATAATAATGTTGTATTAGCAATGACTATGTCATATAGTGGTCAGGGTTGAAGACATAGTGCACTCCCCTTCGGGTCGTGCACTATGTCTTCAACCCTGATCACTATATTGGCATAGTTATTGCTAACACAACATTATTATATAAATAGTGTGGTCACCGTAACCGAGTGATCTGACGGAAGGTTTGAAACTCAAATCAGACTTTAAAAAGCACAGCAGGGGTTCGATGCCTGCAAGTCCCAAAATATTTACAACACGTTTTTAAGCCGGAAAATGGTAAAAAAAAATAGTTTTAAAGTTCATACACGCAAGAACAAAAGAATAAACAGTATAATCTTTAAAGAAAAATCCACTGTCCGAACAATAGTGTGATATCAGAGAAATGCATTATTTAGCAATAAAATATGTTTACTCTATACTAACTATATCAACTTTATTTTTATATGCTAATTTCTTACAGGTGAATAAAATAAGCAAAATCATGATATTATTTTGTTTTTTTTAAATCATAAACATTTAGATAACAAGTTATGAAGTTACATGTATTTAAAGTTTCTTTAGTATATTAAGTTGAAGTTAAGCTTCTCTTTCCTCGGATTGACCTCTTTCACAATACTCTTATCTGTGTGACGGTAATCGGACATTGTTTTAACTTCCGTGTGATAAAGTTGGATTTTCGCCATAACTTTTTTGTTTGCTTTGGCTTATGGTGTTTAATGCCACTTTCAACAATATTTCAGCTATATCGTGCCGGTCAGTTTTATTGTTGAAGGAAACAGGAATACCCGCAGAAAACCACTGCAAGTCCATAACTTTTGTTCAGACTGGAACAAATATTACACTATGAAAAGAAAGTTTAAACAGTGATGGTCATCAATTCTACCAATATCAACAAAACAAACAACTACCTCTTACCTAAAGAAAGTTTACTGTGGTCATAAATTCTACCAATATCAACAAAACAAACAACTACCTCTTACCTAAAGAAAGTTTACTGTGGTCATCAATTATACCAATATCAACAAAATGAACAACCACCTCTCTTCTTAACTGAATACAAAAAAGTTACAACGACACATGACGTTGGATATCCAAATCCTGTCTTGGGACAGGCACACACATGTGGTGAGGTGAAACCGGTAACAACAATAACTATATAAACAAACAATAAAATACCTGCACAGATTCACTATCACTATAGGAATGACATCATAAACATGGACAGTACAATAGCAGGTAAAAGTAATGCGCGTAGTTAATTGACTATTAGCTAGGAAGGACAAATCTGTATACTACATGGAGCGGTATTTCGTAGGTTATTTTTAAGACTTCCTTTGTAAAACATTTCACTTTTTACCCCATGTCTTCTGGTTGTGAATAGTTTTCAACATTCGTAATACCTTAAATAATTAAATTACTCTATCAATGTTTAGTTCAAAGTTCCTGTACCAAGCGATACAAGTGAGTGTGTTAGAGATTAATAGGTTCTTACACGAGTCTCTATTGAAGATCTGGGATTTCTTCCACGAGTGTGAGAAATTCCGCCTTTTCACGAGTGGAGCGTAGCGGAACGAGTGAAAAGACGTAGAATTTCTCACACTAGTGAAAGAAATCCCAGATCTTCAGTAAAGACGAGTGTAAGAACCTATTTCTTCCGTTTTTAACAATGTTTACATTTCGGCCCCGAAACTAGATCACCACGTGCTAGGAGAGAAATTTGCATAATTGTGATACGTTTATGTAAAGTTTGTGAGTGTATCGGCACCGTGTAAACATGCATGAACTCATCAAAGGAATCGTTTAATCCTTATAATCCTTCAATGCAATACTGAACATAAAAAATATATTCTTGCATATTCCTGGTCTAAAAATCACACAAATTAAAATTCCGCGAAATGTTGTTGACGACGTTGGCATATTAACAACATGACGTCATATTAAGACTTCCAGTTTAAAACGCAAAGATCACACGTCATTAGGCTTGGTGTACGCGTCAATTTTGATTAAAATTTAACTAAAAGATGTTTGCAAGGTAGGCATTTTAATTATTTTTGTATATTGTTGTAAATATGGCTTTCAATCTGACACTATCGATATACATTATAAAGTACACTACTTTCTTGTATTGCGTCATTGAAACAATCTGATTGGTCGATTCATCCATAACAGACACGGTCGCGTGACCCTGTCTGTCATGGGCTGTCTGTCATAGTAAATACACAAAAACGGAAGAAATCTATTTCCCCTCTTTAATACGATTTTTTTTTAAACTGGAATTTTGGAACTATTCCGACGGTACAGTATTCTTATGTTTCATTTTATTACATTTCATGGGATTAATCTGTGATTTTATTATCCTCCCCTGTAATTTAAAGTTCTTTTCATAGAGCCTCCCATTTTCCTTAAAGACGTTAAAGTCCTACTGTTGTAGATTTTGAAAAAGGGGAGGGGTGCATTGAAGCCGCTTATACAGAAGACTTATTTTCCCGCCCTTAATATTATACACGTGTCACAAAGATTAAATATATTATGTATAATATTTATAGATTATTATATGGCATTTTTCATATCACATGTCATATCAACCCGAGACGTCCAAATTAGCACAAGGGCCGATCAAGGCCCGGGGGCTAATATGGGTCATATCTAGAAATTGATGGTACTTTCCTCATAAATATTCATCATATTTAAATTAGATTTTGATCACGTGACTACAGTTTCAAGCTTGATGGATTGCTCCTCAGATTTCTCAAATAATTGCTTATAACACGGAAATTTATTGCTTCCGTCAACGAGCCGTGTTATTAACATGTTATTGTTGACTTCCGCAAAGTTTTTCGTCTGCTAAAATACAAATAGTTTTGTTGTTTTCTTTCAAATTTAGCCATTTTTTGAACTTGCGTACTTGCAAAAATGATCATATTATATTTAATGTGGGAACCTCGAGTTTAGAAGCTAGAAATATAAGGTTTGTGAATAGTAATTTATCCGGAGTTCAGGAATCCAAATTAATTCCGGCATTTGGTGACTTGTTTCATTTCGAATTTATCACATATGCAAAATTAAACATATCTTAAGTAAATATATGATAATCAAGATTATGGCGGTCTTTATGATAAACTGTTCGCCTGCAGGGTACATGTCAATCTAATTAAAATTAGATCTCTCACTTTGCTCTTGTTTATTTATATTTCGTGCATGTGAAATCTAACGCAAGCCTGTAGACATCGCATTCTGGTGACCTAGCGTCACGCATATGTAATAAGATGCAAGTAAAGGTAACGACCCTCAGAACAGCCAATCAAAATCGTTCTCTGATATCACACATAATAAGCACACATATATTTGATTTGTAATAAATACGCCTAGGCGTGAGAGGACTTCTAAATGTCATTGATTTGTGCCGTAAATTATGAATTTTCACCTGAAGACGTCTTCTTGTCTCCGGAACAATCTGGCTCCGACTTAATAGATATAGATAACATTGGAAGAATTCCGAATGGATTTCTTGCATAATTCATTAGCACCTAGAGTTACGTCCCTTCCATAAATCCACATTCAAGATCTCGTTAGCGATCATTTGATTGGACAATATTTTGCTTGACACCTAGGTCACCAGGTTCACAAAACGGAAGATACGACGAGTTGTGATGTATCATCGTCTGAGACGGGTACCTCAAAATTAAGCGTTTTCAAACGAAAATTATTCCACATATCACTATAAGTTTGTTACATATCATAGTTAGATATTTTGTCTTTTAATTCGTACCCTCGTTCCATAAAAATACAGCTTCAGAAAGATATAAAATGTTGGGAAAATCACAAAGGCATTTTTTCGTCAAATAACGAACATTAAAACAATGCAAAGTGAAAGCTGGGATCGATTTCTATAATATACGTGAAATACTACCTTTTATCTATAAATACAACATTTGTTTCATTCAAAAAGGATAATATTATAAAAAAAAAACGCTTCTTAACTTGTAAGTGGCTTTTGACCCCGACGGGTTTTTATCGTATCCGGAGGGTTTCAACACACATGATTCGAGTCGGTAATACGTTGTTATGTATTTGTGTATAAGGGGTCTAGATTTTGCTTTCTCACTTTTGAGATAGAGCAGTTCCTGTTTTTGCCGGTGTGAGATTTCCTTGTCTTGTACCCCCCGGTACAAGACAGCTCACACGCGATTTTTCCCGGTAAAATCTTTACTTCGCTTCAGCAATTTCAATCAAGATTTGAATTACTTTCATTTAACCACGATTCTATTACATAAGTATTTTTAAATTAATGTATGTATACTATTCTGCTAGCTAATAATTTAACTATCGTGCACCTTTCATGTTTCACGGTGTATGACTTTCAAGTCAATGTTTGTTTACTTTGAGTAAATAATAGAGTGCTCTCCCTTGTTAGTAACTAACGTTACCTCCCTTTGACCTAATTCAAATATTTTTTTCACAGCCACAGGTGTAGTGTTGAGTTACATTTATCATATATTTATTAAATACAATGTATTTTATTATGAAATACATTTAAAAGACTGCCAAGACACGGATGCATATGAATAAATTGAATATTTACTTCAGCAATGGAAACAAAATTTGCGGGAAAACGCTCGATCTGGAATGTAAACAAAACAATTAGGTAACAGCTGATAAAAGTGAGAAATAAAATCAAACACCGGCAAAAAGTGCAAGACATGGAAATCTCCGACACCCTCGGGTAAGATTTCAATCGTTCGCTGACTCGGCGAGCCTCGTCAGCCAACGATTGAAATCTTACCCTCGGGTGTCGGAGATTTCCCTGTCTTGCACTTTTGCCGGTGTTAGATTCTATATTTCTCACTTTTGAGACAGACCAGTTCATATATTTAGTGATGTGAGATTGTCTTATCTTGCACTAGTGCAAGACAAAAAAATCACGTGCGTTTTACCGGCAAATACATGCTGTACAGTTTATGTCAACTGCCCCCAGTTCTCCATGCTTCACCAATAAAACCACGATTCTATTACATAAGTAATTTTAAATTAATGTATGTATACTATTCTGCTAGCTAATAATTTAACTATCGTGCACCTTTCACGGTGTATGACTCTCTTCCAGTCAACGTTTGTTTACTTTGAGTAAATAATAGAGTGCTCTCCCTTGTTAGTAACTAACGTTAATACTTCCCTTTGACCAAATTCAAATATGTTTTCACAGCCACAGGTGTAGTGTTGAGTTACATTTATCATATATTTATTAGATACATTGTATTTTATTATGAAATACATTTAAAATACTGCCAAGACANGATAAACGTAATCTGTTGATAAATGCTGACAAACCGGAAGTTTAGATGCCTGTTGTTTGGTTGCTACGATACGCCAATCGTACCTCCAATTTGAAAACCGCTTTAACCCGAAAATACCGTATTAGGTAATAACTGATAAAAGTGAGAAATAAAATCAAACACCGGCAAAAAGTGCAAGACAGGGAAATCTCCGAAACACTCGGGTAAGATTTCAATCGTTCGCTGACTCGGCGAGCCTCGTCAGCGAACGACTGAAATCTTACCCTCGGGTGTCGGAGATTTCCCTGTCTTGCACTTTTGCGGGTGTTAGATTCTATATTTCTTTTTACGGTTTTTCTATTGAACTGTTCTCGATGGCGTGATATTTTTATTTTTTCATTTTATTCCTAAATAATTACATTTTATCAACTTTATAGAGTAATTAAATATTTAATCCTGCTTTGTTGAATTATCATATTGGTTAAGGTTAGGGTTATGGTGTTTAACGCCACTTTTAACAATATTTCAGTAGTTATATCGTGGCCGTCAGTTTTATTGGTGGAGGAAACCTCAGTACCCGGAGAAAACCATCGACCTGTTGCAAGTCACTGACAAACTTTTATCTAGCAATGTTGTATTGAGTACACCTGTACTCGAACCACAATCTACCGAACTCGATACTATTGCCAATGCGGTTTGGTTTATGGTGTTTAACGTCACTTTCAATAATATTGTAGTTATATCGTCGTAGTCAGTTTTATAGATGGAGGAAACCGGCGGAAAAAAACTACTGACAAAATATATCACGAAACGTATCGAGTTCCAATGCGGGTTTTTTTGTCTACTTTTAAGTCTAGTATTAAATCTCTATAATCTCCTACACGCCATAACAATGTTTTTCAATTGATTGAACTCTGTTTGACCTATTTAAACCTAAAGTCTAATATGTTGTATCAATCTCAATATTTAATTAATAAAATAAATAAAATATCAAATTATTTTGATTACAAAATAATCAATTATCAATTAGCATGATTTTTCCTTTATTGAAAATAAAAAAAAGTCTTACAAATCGTCTGGATGGCCATTGCCACAAGCAATTTAAATAGTCCTAATACAATGTTGTACTTTAAAGGGTATCTGTCTTCCCATTTATTCAACTTTTCAAACTCAGGTATTCCCATTTATCCAACTTTAATTTCTTATACATTGTATGTAGGATTGTTTATTTAACCTTAAATAGGTGTTACTGTGACCAAAACACCTGATACATTGTAATTTGTCCAAGTATATGTATTTATGTATAAAGTTTGAATAAATGAAAAGGTTAAAATGTTATAATTTATATGTAAATAAATGTCAGGTTTTGTAAGTTTTCTATTTATGAAAAGTGAGTTTTGTGTTAAATGTAAAGCTTTTGTTGTATGATACTATGTACTATAATAAGAGGACTAAACTGTGAACCATGACAATGTATATACAATACATATCTCTGTGGGTATGGCATATCTTTATTACTCTTTCTCTAAAATAACGTTATGAAAATTCATATTGAAATTATATATAATGTACCTTTATTGAAGGATTGCATCACTTTCCTCCTGACTTTTACATTTAATAGCATCCTCTTGAAATAATAAACGGTCATTATCAAAATACACGCACTTTTTCCTGTTCATATTGTGGTGACATCAAATATTTTCGATCCCGTTTTGCTTTAGCCTATTAGTTTTTCCTACATTATAATGACATAGTCACATAATATGCAGTCGGGGAAACCACCATGAAAAACAATATTTCTAGATACATTTGTATGTAGCACCCCCTCACACCTTTCAGTCCGTGGTGTTACCAACATAAAATTATTCTTTTTAGGAAAATGAAAAATAATTTTTATGTAACGTGTGGTTACATACATAATATACAGGGAAAATATGCATAATTTAGGATATTTTCTTTGTAGCACCATTTGTTTTCACAATATTTGGATATGTAGTTGTGGAGTTCCATTTAAGCTGCATTATGAAACAAACAAGTTTTCATAATTGTAGTTTGTTTCACTTTATATTAAGAAAAGATGACTTATACATAGTTATCAAAGTCAACTTTATGTAACTATAATATAATTTACTTCAATTATGTCATTTATCCTTTTTATGAAACAATTCATAAGAGGTAACACCACTGACAAGAGGTAACATCACTGACAAGAGGTAACACCACTGACAAGAGGTACACCACTGACGAGAGGTAACACCACTGACAAGAGGTAACATCACTGACAAGAGGTAACACCACTGACAAGAGGTAACACCACTGACAAGAGGTAACATCACTGACAAGAGGTAACATCACAGATGACAACAGTACACACCACTGACAAGAGGTAACATCACTGACAAGAGGTAACACCACTGACAAGAGGTAACATCACTGACAAGAGGTAACACCACTGACAAGAGGTAACACCACTGACAAGAGGTAACATCACTGACAAGAGGTAACACCTCTGACAAGAGGTAACACCACTGACAAGAGGTAACATCACAGATGACAACAGTAACACCAGGGACAAATTCTTCATGAATGTGGACATTTAATTCAAGAAAAAAACACAACTATCAACCTATATTTTTTGTTTTCTTAAATGTTTTCAGTACAATATTCAGTTTTTCAACATGATTGGTTTAATGCATGAACAATATCAATTTTGTCCATGGTGTTATGAAGATATGTCCCTGGTGTTACCAGGTCTAAACAGTATACTCCCATCAGCTTGTTAAAGTATATCTTATAAGTAAATGACGATGTTTGAACAATTTCTCTGCATAGGTTAAAGAGCAATATTTTGTTCTGAATACTGTTTATGGAATAATGTGTTTATTCACAATTTTAATGTTAAATGTATGTGGTGTTACACAATCTTTATGGTAACACCATTGACAGTAACACCACAGACAAACAGGTAAGTATTTTCAGGAAAAAAGGAAAATAATGTCTCCCTGACTATATTTTATATGTATATCTTGTGAAGAATATCAAATGTAATGTATTGTATATTTTTATATTTTGTTCAATTCTAAAATTCTAACAAAAAGAAGTAGTGAAAAGTACACCACAGACATAAAATTTATATACTATACCAATCGCACGTACTTTTTTTCTTTTCGGTTGTATATTATACGTTATCAGTCTCGAAATGTTATATATCCCGTTTTAGAGTGCAGTAGTTTTGTTAAAAGGTGAGGCATCAGCCGAACCTTTTAACAAAACCACTGCACTCTAAAACGGGATATATAACATCTCGAGACTGATAACATTTTTATCTGAATGTTCCAACATTAATAAGTATGTCCTTAATTATAGGAAAACATAAATTATGTGCATCTTTGGACAAAGGTCACGATAACGTATAATGTATCACTTTTGTTTTTGTCGTCTGCACATGTCATGAAACAGGAAATAAGCAAAGGGAGAAACTAATTTTGCGTCAAATATGACAAGACAGATAACTCTTACCAGCCTTAATAGGAAGGGTAACACCACAGACATGAAAATCTATAGCAGCTGGTTTATGTTGATTTTCTTATTAAATTTAAATATACAATGTATATAAATAAATTTGTAGCAAATGCTTGAATTTGATTGGTTAGAATTTTTTATCCATCATGTCATATATTTAAACAAAGTATTGCAAAAATTTTCGACGGCACAACCGTCTTCGTCAGTTGCAAAACATAAACTGCCAAGAGATACAAAAAACAACAACATATCGTCTAATCGTGATACTATGACGTCGTAAAAAAATATTAACTAAAAATGATCCTGAACATTATGATTCTATGAATAAATAAAATACACAAAGCTCAAGATCAAACTTTGTGTAATTTAAAACCTGTTAGACCGATTATTTTCTTTTGTTTATACCCTCTTGTTGAGTGTTACACATCTTAATAAACAGTGATTCGCGGGTCTGCCTATATATTGTGTTATTTTTTCTTGAAATTTCTATTCCTGCAAATCTGAAATCGTCGATGGAATGGCCTTTTGAATTAAAATTTTCGAGGAAAATGTGGACGAAAATGTGTCATCTGCGAAAAAAGTTTTAGGAGAGAATTGAAAACAAGATCCGGAAGGGTTATTAAGATCAATAAGAAAATAAACTGTAGAACATCAAATGTAGTTTATGCGGTCCACTGTAAAAAATGTAAGCACATAGTTTATGTCGGTGAAACAGAAACAATGTTAAAGGATCAGATACATTATCATCTTTCTGATATCAGAACATGTAAAAAATATGACAAGCCGGTTTCAATACATTTTAATTCAAAAGGCCATTCCATCGACG
>MJUT01048335.1:192758-224475 GCA_002080005.1 Gigantidas platifrons
GAAAATCAAATGGTCCGTGCCTAATATAGCTCTTGTGGCAACTTATGACTCGGCGGAGCTACAAACGGTCTCAATTAACACAATGGAGTGGAGGGGAGAGGTTTTCACATATTACCCACCACAAAGTGGGTTAGATGGAAATCTAGTATTCTTTTTTTTATTTTGATCTAATCTTACCTTTAGGATTCCTTATTTTTTTCCGTCAGGATGAAACAGGAACCAGTGTTTTTCCTAAACACTACATCCTCTACACATGGATTTACTTTATTGCTAATAAAAGGCACGCACAAGAAGCAGAAATATTAATCCGTGATTACATATGGTTTACCTGAATAAACATAATGAAACTGAAAACTCATTATTCTGTTGCTGAAATTTGTAGTTTGATTGAATAATGCCACATGTACATCAATACTGCATGCAAAGCTGATTTTGTTTGGACGTCATATGATAATCTCTTCAAATACCAATAATCAGACCTGAATTTTTCATCTGTATATATACAATCAATTAACTCCTTTGACTGTAGCCAAATTAACTCAATTGTACACGTGAAGAAGATTTCTGAATAAAATTGAGTCCATATATATTTACTTCTTTTTTTTTAAATATTGATTTGAACCAATTTTCTTTTTTTTCCAGACCATCTCCAAGAGCCAAAGTCTTTGGATATGTTGAAACAGTAGTGCCCAATTACTTGGATTCGGTTTTCAAGCGTTTATTTCGCATGTCCAAACCTGTTTTTCAACAGCTTGTTGACTACCTGACAGATATTCCTGAATTAAACAGCAAAGGACCTGGCGGTATTGAACCGATTCCAGTGGAGAAAAAATCATGGTAACATTATGGTACCTAGGAAGCTTAGAGACTATAAATAAAATTGCGGATAGATTTGGCATTGGTGAAGCCTCCGTCTTAGATTGTCGTAATAGTGTGATCTTGTCAATTTTAAAATACTTAAAGCATAGGTTCATCCGATGGCCAAACATACAAGAAATGCAGACGGAAGCACAAAGATTTGCTCAGAGAAATGGTTTTCCAGATATAATCGGTGCTCTGGAGGGCACACATATCAAAATAAGTAAACCTCAAATGCATGCCCAAAGATATTTTAGTAGGAAACATTTCTATTCTCTCCAACTACAAGCTGTATACTTGCATAATATGTTATTTTCGCATATATTCACTGGATATCCTGGGAGTGTACATGACTCACGTGTTTTAAGACAATCGGACTTATGGGACGATGGATTACAGCTGTGTAACATGAACTATCATTTGTTGGGAGATGGAGCATATCCTATTCGAAGATGGCTACTAACTCCATTCAGAGACAATGGGCATTTAACTCCTCAAGAGAAAACATTCAATACATATCACTCATCAAATCGAGTTGTGATCGAAAGATCATTTGCTCTGCTGAAAGGCAGATTTTGTCGCTTACAATTCATTAACACTAAATCCATAGAACTAGCTGTAGATATTATTGTTGCCTGTTGTGTATTACATAACATATGCATTATCCAAGGAGATGACATTGCAGATTTACTTAACGAGGATGATGAGAATGATGACGGTGTACAACAACCACCAGCACCAATTGTAGAGCATGAGGCTGAGGGAATCATTAAGAGAAACCGTATTGCTAGAAATCTTTATTAAATAAGCGAGATATGTACCAATAATTAAATGTTTTACTTTTCGCAGTAAAACAAAAAAACCTAAAATAAACATTTCAAATAAGAAACAAAACATAATAAAATTAAAATGAAAGTAAGTAAAAACACAAAACATAATATTTTAAATAAAAAACAAAACATTTCAAGTAAAACACAAACCACAAAATAAACATTTTAAGCAACAACAAAAAACATAAACACAAAATAAAAATGTCAAGTAAAAAACAAAACAAAATAAACATTTCAAGTACAAAAAAAAAAACAACTTTAAAAAATTGTACAAGTCCTTCATACTTTGAGGCTCAATAAGATTAAAGAATACAAAAATAAAACCATTATCGTGAACCAATGGAGAGTCCATGTAACTGAAATTTTATACAACTTGAGGCTCCCAGGAGCCTGAATCTCTCACCTGTTATACCCGAAGCACTACAATCACAGTGTGGGAGCGGATATATATAATTGTCGATAATTGTGAGATAAATTCTGTAATGTAAGCAAATACCTATGCACATCAAACCTGCAAATATGTAAAAATAACGGAATTGACAAACAAATCGGGAGTCAACTTTTACTGTGGAGGCTGATTGATGAACCCAGAATTCAGAGTATCTCCTAATAAGCTTAAAAGTTTTGTAAATTCCTTCAAAGACACATTTTCAAGCAGAAAATTCAGTGATGATCAATGATTTGACACAATTATTTGGATTTTAATAAAACTATGAGAATGTCATATTAACTTTATTATGAAAACTAGAGGGGACAATTCCCACTGTGTCTTCACAAGAAAAATGGACTACCGATCTTTTGTCATTTCTGTTATTTTTGCACTTTTACAAGCTTGATTTGTATACATGTAGGTTATAGTTTTAAAATATAATCGAAAACATCCTTTGACCTCAGTGTTCTATTTTTAGCCATGTTTTTAATTTTAGACGGATCGAAATATTATTTACAAACTATAATATGGGGACCCTAAGGATCATTCATGCAAAGTTTGGTAACAATTGGTTTAGTAGTTTCAGAGGATAAAATATTTAAAAGAATTTAAGACGACAGATGCCAAGTGATGACAATAGCTTGCATGGCCCCCTTTGGGCCAGGCGAGCTAAAGAAAAACCCAGACTTTCGTTGATGGTAGTTGGGTTACTAGTAATGTAGACTGGAAAAATTAATGAATTTTAAATTCGAAACAGCAAAAGTTCCAAATCCTTTAGAACTAGTTCAAAATTATATGAAAATATAAAAAATTGCAATTTAAAAAAGACATCTTTTCTTTCCTTAATCTGCATGAACAAACTAACAAAAATGAACTGTTAATATCTAACACTGGAAAAGACGAACACAATTGGTGATTTTTTCACGGAAAATTGGACAGTCTGTCAGCTTTTTACAACAAGTAATGCATCCTACCAAGAGGCCGCATTTATACAAAACTGTTGTTCTTCTGTTTTCGCAACTACTGATGCAGACGTCAGCTGAAAAAAACCAACATTTTATCAAATAAATTTCACTTTTAATACATGTATATACAGTGCACTGCATGAAAAATTTGCAGAAAAAATACCTTTATTCAATACTATTGTGAAAAGACACTGATCCGGAGTACTGCCATGAATACAACACTAAATCAAGCAGGGCAAAATTAGGCCAAATAGTGAAAAATAAATTATCGATCTTGAATTTTATACTTTTCAAATGGATCAAAGGAATCTCCAAAAGTGACAAAAATGTCTACATATGCGACAGACCAGGAAAGTAATGCTAATTTCATACAACATATACCTATTTTGTCCAAAAAGGACTCTTCAGTGATGTTGGTGACCAAAAGACATGATCACATTGTTAACATCAGTTGGTATTAACAGTTATAAAAAAAATCCCTTAGACATTATAGACTTGTTCAGTACAAAATATTTTAAACATTGTATCTTACATGTAAATATGAATTGCACTGAACAAGAGTATAATATCTAACGAAATCTTTCCTCCATGTGTGTATTAATCATTGTAATGAAGCATACTTATACGTCTATTGTTTAAATCTCCAGTATTAGCAGGTTCAATGCTTCAATGCATGTGTACTTTTTCAGAGAAAGATTTCTTAATTTTTTAGCATAAATGTTCTTATTTGTTATATATTTCACTTAAATTGACCCCTTTATTCTGAAAAGGGTGGGGCTATAGCCCCATCGTCAAACTTGGCCTTATTTTGTCATAAGTAACATTATTTTCAACTATAAAAAATAATTGGTGAAGGGAAACTTGAGGAAATGAATTTCGGAATGTGGCCTCTTTTAGGCCCAATTTCTGAAAACAGGTGATTAACAATTTTTCACATTATACACATAGGTGTATAGACATGATAGAAGTAACTGTGCTTGTTAAAAATGGTAATAAAATGTTCGGTGTATGGAAAATAATTGGGGATAGGTAGGAACACCTGAACCAAGCCTATATTATTTGGCCTTTTTTCGTAACTATGTAATTTTTAAGGTATTTACCATAAAATATTAAATTATTTGTTGTTTTGATCCTTGATAATTCCGACAAGCCGATTAATACCATCAAGTTTTTCACCGTGCATTCTCTCTCGTCTGTCTAATTCCTCTTCCTTTGATTTTTGACCTCTTTCTATAAAGTCTTGTAACAAGTCTACTACTGTGCCACTTGTTCCTTTTCTTTGTCGCTTAGGGTTTGATGGTCCAGCGCCGTCATCCAAACTTTCACTTTCCTCTGCACGGCTGCTACTGCAGCTGCTGTTGTCATAGCGTTTTCTACTTGAGGCAGTGACAACTGGCACAATTGTTGGATCATCACCAAACAAATCATCCATTTGGGATTCAAATTCAAATGATTTTTTGTTATTCCCACTTTTCTTGTTGTGGTCCTTCACATTTTTGTAAGCTCTAGTTAAACTTTTCCAACGTCCAGAAACTTGTTCACTATTATATGCATAGTCTTTCTCGTTTATCTTTCTACTAATATCTTGCTACATTGCCTTTTTGTCATCTTTCCCTGGTCAACAATTTTTGATTTCATTTTATACTCATCAATAAGAAGAAGAGTGGCAGGCTTTCCCCAGTTCAGTGAAGTAGACTTTCCAATCCCTGGAATCATAAAGTGAAATTGGTGTGATTGGTTGGATCTGCTTTATATCCACACTGGGTTTGACATTTATACAAGACTTTATTGAAATGAACTTAAAACTAATATAACAATCTTACATTTAGCATGAACCAATAAAGTATAAATTTAGCATTATACATTTTCCATATTTAATTTCAGTATGACTGAAGAAACATGCAATAATCACTTATTATACCACCTCCCCCGCCCCCTGGTAAATGTGGAGGGTTCACTATATATATATATATATAGTGACCATTGTCTGTCCGTCCGCACCTTGAATAAATCAGTGACTGAAATTTAAGTATGAAACTTTTAGAAAATCTGCAGTATAAACTAGACAATATGCATCTCTGCTCTGCTCACAGTGATTATAGGGGCCCGGGTGGCTCAATGAGTTAGGTTGTTGGATCTAACAACTCATACAAGCCTATCACCAATACGGCGTTGGTTCGCGCCCAGCTTTGTAAATTACAAGAAAGGGTGTACTCTACTCGCAGCCGCAAGTGATAAAGTTTACCAGTTGCTTGCCCAGGGTCGGTTGTTCTCTCCGGCATCATCTACCACTAAAACTGGTCACCATGATGTAGCTGAAATATTGCTGAAAGTGGCGTTAAGCACCAAAATTCAAATTCGCAGTAATTACAAATGTATGTTATTGGACAAATACATTGTTTGCATCTTATATTTTTAGGCTCTTCAGATAAATTAAATGCATTACCTTCATCCTCAGGCTCATTTGTTGTTGGCTTCTTGTTCTTGTTCTTGTGCTAAAAAATATAATGAATGAAATCAATTAGAAAATACATACATATTCCTTAAGGACTATTAAAAAAGTTGTATTGGGGGGGGGGCACTTATTGAAATTGCATGGGTAAGCATTACCTACCAAACAAGGCTAGCTGTCATGATTCACATGTGCATGAATACCTAGCAGGGACGGATCCAGTATTTCAAGTTAGGGGGGTATATTTAAAATAATTGTGCCGAGCGGAGCGAAAATGTTGGTGGTATTTCGTGTGAAAAATCACGATTATACGCAAAAAAATCATATTTTGTTTCCAATTTTAGGGGGCGGGTGCACCCCCCTGCCTAGTTTTTATTTCAAATTTCAGTATTTCCAGTTGAATCCCCTATTTTGCAATGAGTTAATGTGCATTTTGCAATCTAGGTCATGTACTGGCCCATAGGTAGCGTCGCGTTGAGAAACGTGTGGAATGTAGAATTATTTTTTGAAGTACTCATGAATACGTGTACTTGTACGTATTGTAGCAGAATTATTACATTCATTCCAGAACAAACAAATACATCATGACATCATTTTAATATGCAGATATTTAGTCATTCTAATACTTGATATGTACCAATTTGCAGCTGAAAATGAAAAAAACAATGTCTTTAAAAATAATGAATTACCTTTTTAATAGCAACCATGTTCCTTATATTTGTCCAACATCATAAACAAGCATTCGCATTCCTCACAATTGAACAATACATGATTTGACGCCATCTTGATTACGTCACTGTTCTCGCTGCACCACCTCCTTCGCCGGAACAGAAAAAGTTTGTCCGGAACTGTGTTCCATTTCACTCGAATCCTGTTCTGGTTGTTCTGGCTGTTCTGGACAGCAATTCGTGCAGACCCTTAGAGCGGAGGCTAGTACTTGGTTGAATGGTGTCCTCTTAGACGTCCGCGTTTAACCGTGTTGGATTAGCGTGGATGTTTTTGTGACGTTGTTTTACTAACTAATGTGACAATGTTTTGACTTGTTTGACATTGCAGGATAAAGGCAATATGCGTACATTGTCCTTAAATATCAAATGTATATTTAGTAGCTTCAAAACATGAGAGAAAAACTCACCAGAAGCTCGCGTTTCGTACTGTTTCTAAAGCTCGTACAAATAATTTTAATATTCGTGGACAAGATGTGCATATTAATAGTATGTATGTATTATAGATTGACATTTCGACTTATAAACTCACATTAAAGGAAAAGGCCATGGTCTTAACAAGTTAGCGTGAAAATTTAAATGACAGTAAATAAAAGACATTTGTGTTAATGAATGTTAAAAATAGTATACCGCAAGGTAGAATTTGATGATTGAAGTTGCCTGTAGCACCAAATAATGGGATCGCCATTTTTCAAAACTCTTCAATGTGGAGGAGACAAAAGTTATAATGTGATCATAATCTATTCTCTGATTTATCCTGCCCGTGACGTAGTAAAAGTCGGTATATATCAGCATTGTATCAGTTGCAATTTTATCATTAAAAATTATGTAAATCGTAAAATAACGTCGTATATTCATCTTTTGATATTTACAATATCATTATGACTTCATGTCAAGCATTGTATTGCACTAATGAAAAGGAAAATGTGAGAAGATTTTTTTTTTGTAATTACCGGTCAGGACTATCCTTGTCAACACATCGACCAGTGATCACGAAAAACACGGGAAAGTACGACAGCATTGGGGACAAAAAAAGAAAAAAAACATGTGTAAGCATAAAACGACTTAAAACTGACAGTTATTTAACCTACAGCCAATCACGTAAAACATGAAATTATACGTAGAACATCCCCCCCCTTTTTCACCGTACAAATAAACTCCTCTGTTTTATGAAAATGTAACATGGGATGGGAATATTAAGAACAAAATTAGAACCATATACAATTATAAACATTGTGTTGCAGTTGATCTGATATTAAAACATAACCAAACGGGCACGATGTTGAAAAGAGTCAGATACATGTTATTTATTCAACTAACATGATCTGACTGCGTGACGTCACATGAAGAGGTGTCATGGCCGCATACACTACGACAATCTCTACCCAGAGTTGTCGGTCCTTACACTCTCTCCAATCTCTGTCAACAGCTAAAAAGTAGTCTACCTTTGTATTAAACTGGTTTCCTTCTTATAAAATATTACCAGTGTAATGTTCAGCAACTATAGAAGCTATTACAACAAGGAACCAGAACAGCGCTGTATGACTGATCACCGTATAAAAAATAATCCCTTATCTTTGTTTGAAAATAAACAAAGAAGCTTCTCAAATATTAGTTATATGGATTCTTTACATATTTTACAATACATGGGGTCATTATAACCGGTTTATATCAAGTTACCCTTTAATAAACTTCAGTCTGGCTTTCTCCGTGGCTATTCCACTACACATCAATTAGTTGAAATATACCATTGTATAATGACTGCATTTGAAAATCAGACTCCTTTGACATTGACGTTTTGCGATGTAAGTAAGGCATTTGATCGTGTCTGGATCAGGTGCTTGATTTACAAACTAGAGAAATATGGCGTGAGAGGCGACATCTTGGAATGGTTTAAAACTTATTTCACTGACAGAAAACAGAAAGTTGTACTGAATAACACAGAATCAGAGGTTGGTTGTTTATACGCTGGTGTCCCTCAGGGATCAGTGTTAGGCCCCATACTATTTCTAATTTATATTAACGACATAGCCGACCACACAGACGGTATATGTAGACTTTTTGCAGACGATACATCTCTTGGACATACTAGTAACGATCTAAAAAAACTTGCAGGACATGGTTAATTCTGACCTCTCAAACATTAAAAAGTGGAGTGAAGACTGGCTAATAACGTTCAATCCAGGTAAAACTGACATCATGCTATTTGATAATAGACGACAAGGAAATCTTAGCTTCAAGTTTGGACAAACCGACATACTATCCGTTGACTTCCATAAACACCTGGGTATCGTGTTCAGTTCTGACGGTAAATGGACACGACATATTGATTACATACTATCTAAGGCATCCAAGCAATTATGTGTTCTAAGAAAATTGAAATATATTCTAAAACGGGAAATTCTTGAAAACATCTACTTAACTTTTATTAGACCTTTGTTAGAATATTCTTGCGAAGTGTGGGACAATTTTTCACAGACGGACAACGACAGACTAGAAAAATTACAACTAGAAGCAGCACGTATTGTTACTGGGTTAACTGCGTATTCAAGTAGGGATTCTTTATATCAAGAAACGGGATGGGAAAAATTATCAAGTAGACGGGAACGCAAAAAATTATGTTTAATGTATAATATGTACCATGGACACGCCCCATCTTATCTGTGTGACTTATTACCCCCTCTGGTACGTGATGTTACCAACTACCCTGTTCGAAACAGAAATGACTACACTGTCCCAAGATGTCGCTTATCGTTATACCAATCTTCGTTCATCCCGTCTGTCATAAATCTTTGGAACAGTCTAGACAATGACACCAGAAATACCAGAACATCAGACTCATTTAAAACAAAACTTAAAAGTAAAGTTGTACTGACTAAAATTCCGGTTCATTTCTTAGTCGGGATAGACGACATAATATTTTATATGCAAGATTACGTCGTAGTTGTAGCTCGCTCAAGTATGATCTATTTCGATCCAATATAATAACAGATTCGAGATGTGTTTGTGGGTTTACCAGGGAGGACTCCTCCCACTTTCTCTTGAACTGTCGCTTGGATATCGAACAGAGGACAGTTCTCTTTCATTTTTTGCACAACCATAATTTTCAGAGAAATATTAGAATTTTACTATTTGGAGATTCTAATAAAACCCAAGCCCAAAATATATTGTTATCGAAAGCAGTGCAGACATTCATTAAGAACAGTAGGCGATTCACTGAAGGAACATAACCCCCCCCCCCCCATTTTACTTATCTGTTAATGTTTAATTTTGCTATGCCTATGCCATAAATGATTATACACTTATTATCCGTCATGTTCTCTGTCAGACCTATGTTTGTATGTTACTGGAGAGAACTTCATATAAGTTGTAAAACTTGTGTTCAATCCTATTGTATATATTTGACAATAAAATATGTTTAAATCAAACGGATTTTGCCAAGATTCTTGGCATGAGACGTTGACAGAGATTGGAGTGAGTGTAAGGACCGACAACTCTGGGTAGAGATTGACACTACGACAGGAAATTCCAAATATTCATATTTTTAATTGGGTATATTAATGTTAATAAAGGTGTTTTTTTTTAAATAATAAGTTATTTACGAATAACAAGTTATAATGAATTGAATTAAAACAACTTTTCAACTGACTGGTCTTTTCCTTTAATGTTACTAGAAGTGAACAAAATTAAAAGGATGACAAAATATTAAATGACAAAAAAAAAATGGAGAAATATATTTACAAAATGGATAAGAACCTTGATAATGTCATGAAAGCGCGAAAATTGGTAAGCGTCAATTATTTAAAGAAATCAAAGAAATGTGGAATTCAATCTCAGATTTAGTAATACTGAGGAGGAAAAATATGTTCAATCAAATAACAGAAGTCTATCAAAATTAAATTACATAATTACATGTAATGTACATTTTGAAATTAAATTAAATGTTGTAAAAACTGTAGATACATGGACATTTTATACTTAGTTGGCACCAATTATTATTATCATTGCATAAATGTGTTACATTTTGATATTATATTCTTATTAGCACCGCCTTATTAAAATGGGGATGCTTCGATCGTCATTCGGTCATTAACTTTGTCCACCTGGTATGCAAACAATATAGGTCCTTTTGTTTACATCACCCACTCAAAAGAGATGTTTTGATTTTATGTTCGCACATCCGTCAGTGTTTGCCTCACTTTGAGTACAAACATGCATCCTGTCTATTTAATTTTCTATTTAATTGGAAGAGTAATTAACGACAGTACAATTAATGATAGATCTTGATTTGAGGCAGGAACAAAACCATGGCGGGGTTAAACTGGTTAATGAGACCAACATCTTCAATAATTGATATACCTAAATCTCAACTGGACATGTATATTTTATTTGTATTACACGATCATAATTTTAGAAATACAGTTTAGTAAATGTTTTAATAATTATGGTGAACGAAAGCCGTGATATTTATGAACATAACCTGTAATGGTGGGTTTATTATATTTAATGTCTGAAACATTATTTCATACTGGATAAAGTGGGTTCGTGCCACGGTCGGGTCAAACCGAAGACTGTGAAATTGGCATTTGTTGCTTCTCCGCTAAACACATTACATTAAGGAGAAAGAGCAAATACTGGTTAGCTCGGAATCAGGATAATTAATGTGTATGAGTGGAGCGACATGTCTATCCGCGGACTGCTGCTTCCGTGAGATAGCACTATAAGAATCCAACCAAGCGTGTTGGTCTAGTACAAAGCGTACCTCATCATCATCTCATTGAAATTTAATTTGCTCGCGCCATGATATAGCTGAAAAATTGCTAATTTGGCGTTAAACATCAATCACTCACTCATACTGGAAAAAGCAAAATTGAAGAGAAATATAAACACCATACGACGATTATGCGAAATATCGGGATTTCACAGGAAAACGCTAGTTTCCGTGTTAGATAATTTATATTATTAAGATACTAAGAAGTCCTTGATAATATAAAATTCGTTCACAAATGATTTCGTTAAAAACGAAAAATTCCTAAACAAATAAAGAAGAAAAACGTTCAATTTGACGAGACGGTAGAATTGATAAAGACTATGAAAAAAGAAAAGAATGAAGGAAACCAGAAGGGGACATGAAGGTATTCGTAAGGTGTTTCTCGAATATCACTGAACTCCGAAAACCTGATGAAATTAGTTAAATTGTCTTTTTTTTTCATCTAAGAGAGTTAATTTCAGGATAAAATGAAGATGAAGGAATTAGTCAAAAGGAGCTCTATTTATATTAGAGGTAATACTATGTTTTACGAGAAAGGTCAAGTTTGCAGAGGTAAATATAATACAATTATTCATTTAAAAATGTTAATCTGTAAGGCATGTCATGCGATGTGCAATACGGATATCTGTACGTTATTCACATTTACTCACATATTGACAATGTAATGGCTCCCAACTAATGAAGATATACGATTGGGTTTTTTTGTGTTTTGCTTTGTTTTTGTTTTGTTTTGTTTTGTTTTGTTTTTTGTTTTTTTATTAATTGCTTTGTTTTTTGTTTTTTTTTTTATTCTTTTGTGTGTGTTTGTTTTTATTTTTTTTTATTTTTTGTTTTGGAGGGTTAGGAAATTTAGGTTCACATGACACATTCAAGCATACATGTGATAGAGTTGCTATGCTACAACTGGAGATTTGCAAATTTTTGGCTGGAGATTTGGTCTCGTATGTATTTATCGATGTATTTGATGCGTGTTTTTATTGTTTATTGATGTTTTCCTTTTGTTTGTTTCAGTATTGAACCAACTGCATCCCACTTCAATATGTATTGTTTACATTTCTGTCTTAAGTAGTGTTTCATATGATGAATGAAGGATAAAAGCTTTATTTATAATTTATTCATAATCATTCATAATCATAAGGTTATAACAAAGCAATAAGAATGAAGGCAGAATGTTCTGAACAATAAAGTCATAGATCACTAAAATTAAAAAGTCACTATTCATCACATGTACAGTTGTGTGCCATATATCTGTTCCCACTCAAATAATTTACTATATATTTCATATAAAACCACATTTTTTAAAATCAATATCCTGAAGTCATTTCCGGTCAGATTTTGATGAAATTTACACCAATAATCTCAAAATTGGTTGCTACTTTTTCTGATAATTTGAAATAATTTTATAATTAATACTTTTGGAGAAATCATGACGAGAGAGACGGGAGAGACGGAAGGGACCCTCAAAATCGGGAGAATAATGCTCCCGCCGGAAGGTTCACATGTATGGACATGGTAAACCTTAAAGGTATATTGTCTACCACATTTGTATTTTTTCATACCCAAAATTATTGTTGTTTTCCGTACTGACCTTCATAAAATGAAGATTAAACACCGAATTATTGGCGAATACGCTACGAAACGTTAAGATTCAAACAACACTAAACAAGCGTGACAATCATGAAGTGTTTGAATCTTAACAGTATTTTCCTTACCTCAAAGCTAAACCCCCGAGAATTCCAAACTTCCGTTTTTACTTTTACTATGCAAGAGCCAGTAGCAATTATTCTGATTTCTTGAAGCGTCATCTTTGTCTGAAAAACAGGCTACTGGACCAGGGCTATAAAAAGATTCGCCTTATTCGATCTCTTAAAAAGTTTATATTCCGATATCAAGATCTTGTCGAAATATATTCTGTCTCTGCAGATACAATAGTAAAAGATACATTTTCATATAGTGAAAATGTATAAAGATAAGGATTTGGTATACGTGGTTTACAATGTCAAAAATATTTTTTGTGAATGTGTGACGTAAAAATGCTTTTGACATATACAGTCGTAATTAAAATACTTCAAAGGACTCATAGTTGATGGTGATGGTTCACGAGATATATTAGATACTGAGTTTGGTACTGTTTGACTGCTATTTTGCCTGTTTTTTCCAGTATGGTTGTAAATGCTGTTTTAGTGACAACGGGAACCTTTGAACCGTAATGGAAGCGAGAGGTTGGCGCCGTAAAATCTGATTCAATCCACCATTTCTTTAGAAATGCCTGTACCAAGTCAGGACCATTGCGGTTTTCCAGTTTCCCGGTTGTTGACTGATTTTGTCTGTTTATTGATTTATGAGTTTTGAATTTCCCTTTGGAAGATTGCTCTGTGTTCGGTAATTTTATTATTACCCTTTTTCACTTTGAATTTCTGTCATCCGAACAATAATTCCGATAACGATAGTTTTGGGTCTTTTTTGTCAAAAAAAAAGAACACCAATCGTATATTTTGTAGCATAACTGTTTAATGATAGCTTAAACAAATCATTTATGGACAGTTAAAAATTTTCAAAAAAATCGTAGACAATATCCCATTAAATAATGCTTAGCGCTTTGTGCATAAGTGACTATAAGTACTTGATGTGACAGGAACACGAGAAGATTGGATGATGTGGAATTAAAGACAATACCAAATGGCGATGATTATTTGGACTGACATTGGCCCGTATCCTTAAAATACCCACAGGTACAACAAATCCTTTTGTGGGTCCAAATGTCGTGTAATTGATAACATATTAGTATTACACATCAATAAAAACACCACAATAAATATTAATTATAAAATCCATCAACTATAGTACACAGTCAAACTGAAATAGCCAGGAAAAGTAGCTAATGAAACAACAAAATAACAAATGAAACGAACTGTTACAAATATATCACAAATAATCTCTCATGAGCACGGACTTTATTTAAGTAAACTATATTTAAAGTCGGCATAGTATGTACAAGTAAACAAATGAAATTAATGTATGTCTTTTTATAATAATTCAATGCCTTGTTGTTAATATAGAAATTCGACAAAATATGTAATGTTAATGCTAATTTATTATATGTCCAACATTTACTTAAGAAATAATCCATGGCAGCCATTGTGTTATATTTATTTAACGAATATAATCGAATTTAATCCCAAGCGAGGGGTTAAATTAACGATTATAAAGGCCCAGCCCATGGTTAAATGAATATAACACAATGGCTGCCATGGATTATTTCGATTCTAATAGGACAAATACGGTAATTTACTTGCAAAACGCTTGCTTAGTATTATAAACACGACGTCATAGTCTTTCCCTTCTCACACCGCCTCCTTCCCCTTTTTAATCTTTCCCTTCCGCCCCCTTTAACTCTACCCTACCCACTGCCCCCTTCCTCCCTCCCTTTAACCCTTCCGCTCCCATTTTTACTTTAACCTTCCCCCCTTTCGCCCACATTTTACTTTAACCTTCCCCCTTTACCTTTTCCTCCCTTAATCCCCATTCTAGGGATGTTCCCTTATTCAGGGAACCAGATGCACACAGAGTGCCATACGGGCCGTTTTGCAACGGTCCCCATAACATCTATGAGGAACTGGAATTGCAAATACCCTGCCTCGGATAATCCTCATTGGCTATATGGTACTGCGCTAAGGAATAAATGTAATACATAATATTATAAAATTCATGATATTTGAAAAGAAGAGGTAAACGTGGCAAACCATTTTAGCAAAGAACCTATTATTTAAAAGACCATTAAAACGGAAATTTGTTTAATATGTTTAGGTTGTCATTATAGATTTTGTTCATCTTTCAACTTTTGACAAAGATTTCTTGAAAAAATGCTAAACTAGAATTTTCCGAAATACTGTTTCTAAGTAAGGGCAGTAATTATTTTATTAATAGGTATACAATCATGTACATGTACTGTCTTTTCTTTGCTGTAGGGCATGTATACAGTTAGTTAATTTATACTCACTTGATAATAACATTAATTAAATTCTGTTCTAATTATCGACGTTCAAACGAACATAAAGAATGTATGTACTTAACTTGTGTAATTTTCTGAATAAAATCATTCTCAATGTGTAAATTGATATAATTTTCTTGAATGGAGCCAAGTGCGAGATTGATACACGCACGTTTATCATTAATTTGATACTTGTTTAGCGGACATTCACGAAAAAATGGAAAAAGGTACACCTTGTTGGTTAAAGACAAATGATACTAAGATGTAAATTTTAATAGTATAAATTAATAATGACAATGTCCAGAAACACAATCAGCTGGTGATATTAATGAGGTCAGATTTCTGTCATTCTGTACGACTGTAGAGAATCATAAATAAGATCTTTAGGCCTAGAACTTTTTCACTTTTATACTAACACTTACGTGATCTTTTTGATTCGCAGTATCCATTATTTTGTCATATGTGAATTAGTCACCCCCTTTCATGCAGGTTAATTTTAAAGGGAAAATAATCAATTAACTGACTAAAAAGATGAAAACAATTAAAAAAAAAGTTTGATGCATTATAAAAATTTATGCAAATGAGTAAATGATTTATTTTTAGAATTCACAACTATGTCATGTCATTTGTTTTCTTTATAGCAAGTGAACACATACAATTAACTGTAAGCCAAGTACCTACTGACACCAATTATAGTTATTCTCTATACCAAGTATTAGTCTTTCCCCAGTTATAGTTATTCTCTAAGCCAAGTATTGGTCTGACATCAGCTATAGTTATTCTCTACACCAAGTATTGGTCTGACACTAGTTATAGTCATTCTCTAAAACAGGCATTGGTCTGACACCAGTTATAATTATTCTCTACACCAAGTATTGGTCCGATACCAATTATAGTTATTCTCTAAGCTAAGTATTGGTCTGATACCAATTGTAGTTATTCTCTACACCAAGTATTGGTCTCATACCAATTGTAGTTATTCTCTAAACAAGCATTGGTCTGACACCAGTAATAGTTATTCTCTACACCAAGTATTCGTCTGGCACTAATTATAGTTATTCTCTAAACCAAGTATTGGTCTGATACCATTTATAGTTATTCTCTACACCAAGCATTGGTCTGATACCAATTGTAGTTATTCTCTACACCAAGTATTAGTCTGACATCAGATATAGTTATTCTCTAGTATTGGTCTAACACCAGTCACCACTTATAGTTATTCTCTACACCAAGTAAAGATGATCGAATTGTCACTTGGAAGATATGATTACAAATTACATGGACCTATCATCACATTACGATAGTGTGAAATGTTATAAATTATTATTATTATTTACAATATTTATATAGCGCATCCTCTAATTAAAATTATTCTAAGCGCTTAACATGATAAAAAAAAATCGTATAATAAAACTGAACATAGAATACATGTATAACAACAAAATAATTAACTAAAAGAGAAATATTTTTCTTATAGGAATTCGAGAAATTAACAATGAGTTACCAATAGATGAGCTTACTTCATCAACTTGACAATGAAATTCCAACGATGAAAAAAAAAAAATGTTTTTGCAGCTTCTAAACTTCATTCAAAACACAGACTTCATTCAAAACACAGGTCGTTTCACCTTAAAAATTGACTACTGTTTGATAAGGTGCTTTGATGTTTTAATTGTTTACCGTTCGCGACTAACCTCGAAAGCTTATTTCTATTGTTCTTTATTTTCTTTTTTCTTTTTGTTTACAACAGTATGCGATAATGGAAAACTCATCTTTAATACAATATTATAATACATAAAGTGAACTAAAAGTACTTACTTTTTCCGAAATAATATCTTATTAATACAATAATTAACAACACGTGCTACTATATATGTCCCAGGGTTTTTTTTATACTCGGGTCTGTTTGATTGGTTACTTTTAAAATCATAATAAGCAATTCTAAAAAGATAAGTTTTAGCATTTTTCATAAGAATTTCACTGGAATGTTCATTTCGGGTTTCACTAGGCAGGTTATTCCAAAGTGTGTAAGCTGTCTTGTCAAATCGTTTATCACTATAAGTTTTTGTCCTTACACGTGGTTGTTGAATCATTATGGCGTTCTCTTACCATAGCGACCTTTATGGTTGATAAAAACTGACAAGTTCCCTAAGATATATACAATAATTTGTATTGGAGACCATACTCACAGTCTAGGAACCTGTACGCCTGAAATCTCTTATTGACGTGCTCTTCTGTAAACTGCATTACGATTTCGGTGGAATTCGACATCTTACACTTTCACGGCAGGTAAGTTTTTCTATGTTTTCATTAAGTTCTAATAACCTGTATTCCAAAAACTTGACAGAATGCGTATGATTGATTGATGCAAGGACTGCATCTTTGCTTTTTAATGTATTCGCCGTATATCGTCATATTTAACATTTTAACAGGTTCTTTTGCTGCTTATTTTTATAGTGATCCCTTCTGTGCCTCATATCTTGCTACAATGCGCATGTCTAACCCATATTTACCAAGCTTTCATCAATTCCGATATTTCCCCTCATACTTATAATTAAATATGGGTTTGGGCACAATGGGCAGTTGCCCGGTGGTCCCACGATCCAAATGAACCCAATAATCTATGTATGTTGTATACCGCATGATTTTTAATGTTTAAACGCTGATTTTGTTGGAAGTACCAATACAAGAAATATATGTTTAATTTTATCGACCATTTACAGTTTTATTTCTGTGAGTGTTTGTATAGATAGGGGCCTCAGTGCACTGCGTTGACCGTGGCCTATATTGCTGAAAAGACGACACTGACCGTACGTCATTCATCATAAATTTACACTTCATGAACATGTATCGGCTGTACATAGCATGGTATATACCAATATTGCTTATGTATGCTGTTTGTATTAATTGATATTTTCGTAATAAAACCCTTTTCAAGCCTTATGACGTAAAAGACCATACTTTCATTTTACAGACACCGGCGTCTACTACACCCTTTTAAATATTTTTTTATTGTTGGCTTTCTGATACTGTTACTATAGTCACAAAACTGGCGTGGCCCACAAGTTCATCCTAATGGCATGAACCCTTGGTACTTTAAGTAGTCATACTATTTCTTTATTTTAAGATACATTTTATTTCCCCCTCAATTGTTAGAGGGATCAATACACACCAGGGGCGGAACCAGGATTTCAAGTTAGGGGGCGCACTTAAAATAATCGCTCCGCTCGGCGCGAAAATATTTGGGGTATTTTGTGTGAAAAATCACGATTTTACGCAAATTTTTTTTTCTCCAATTTTAGGGGGCTCGTTCCGGGTGCTTATACTTATACTTATACTATAATGGTTGATACCACCCGCGTTACTGTAATAGTTAGCCTTCAATGTTTGCACTGTTCCTAGTCCAACAATAAAGGAATCCATACTTTTTTCTCGTAATTTTCTATTCTACTTCATGTAAAGTTCTGTCCAGTGGATGTCATAGGGGATAAAAGGTATTTTTGCCATTAATTTCAAATACTTCCCTCCTTTCTATGCAGGGGCGGAACCAGGATTTCAAGTTAGGGGGCGCACTTAAAATAATCGCTTGCTCCGCTCGGCGCGAAAATTTTTGGGGTATTTTGTGTGAAAAATCACGATTTTACGCAAAAAAAAATAATTTCTTTTTATGATAATTCAAGCATTGTTGTTGACATTTATATTCACAAAATATGTAATTAATATAATGCTAATCTATAAAGTGTTCAACATTGACTGTATGTTGTGTATTGTTATTATATGTGCAACATTGACTGCACACATGTATTGTATGTTGTGTATTAATATTATATGTTCAACATTTAAAATTAATGCAGTATTCCCTTGCCTTTAAAGCGGGAGCGTGGGTATAAATAGCTGTGGGCGGAGCAAACATTCAGTTTCTTCATTATTTTGGCAACGGTCATCTCGAGGAGGAAAAATCAATGATACACAGTTTCATAATTACTTTTGGTGCAAAATATTTGATAGGCATGGTCACTAGTGTTCCTCCCTACGAAACTTTTAGTCTTATTAAAAATAATATTCTTTATCAGTCTAAAACCTACAAAAATCACTTCAACTTTCTGAGGTATGTGACATAGTTTCATAAATATGCTGTTCATATCAACAGAGATTTTTGCTGATAAGCTCCGCCCACAAATTTTGGCGGTAGGCACTACAGCAAATTCATCTTTAGTAAACTTTAGTAAGTAAATATAGTTTACTTAAATAAAAATTTAAAGTCGGCATAGTATGTACAAGTAAACAAATGAAATTAATGTATGTCTTTTTATAATAATTCAATGCCTTGTTGTTAATATAGAAATTCGACAAAATATGTAATGTTAATGCTAATTTATTATATGTCCAACATTTACTTAAGAAATAATCCATGGCAGCCATTGTGTTATATTCATTTAACGAATATAATCGAATTTAATCCCAAGCGAGGGGTTAAATTAACGATTATAAAGGCCCAGCCCATGGTTAAATGAATATAACACAATGGCTGCCATGGATTATTTCGATTCTAATAGGACAAATACGGTAATTTATTTGCAAAACGCTTGCTTAGTATTATATAAACTGACTATAACACGACGTCATAGTCCTTCCCTCCTCCCCCATTAACCCTTCCCATTAATCTGGTGCCTATTCTACCCCCGGCACAGTCACCAGGTTTCTCCGTCCTAGAGGCACTAGTCCTCTAAAAGGGGTCAACCCCGCGGAAACCCCGGGGTATAGAAATTGGACCGAGAGCTTCTTCGGCTTGAAGGGGCGTCCGTCGGTTGTGCGGGATGCATAAATTCACAACCAACCCGTCCTTCGGATGAGACGTAAATAAAACCGAGGTCCCGTGTTGAGAGATTGCCACCATTTTCGCACGTTAAAGAATCCAGTGTAACTTTAAAAGGGCAATTAAAACACTTGCTGATAAAGGGACCAAAGCAATGTACGAAATCCTGAAAAGAGGAAAATTCCACAATTTTTCTATTTCATGTCAACTTGATTTGTTTGATAAAGTGGTAAAACCTATATTACTTTATGGTTGTGAATTATGGGGATTGCGTAACTGTGATATAATTGAGAGAGTACATTTGAAATATTGTAAGCTTCTACTAAATCTCAACTCTTCAACACCAAATTGTATGATTTATGGTGAATAGGGACGCTACCCCCTCTATATAGATATAAAACAGCGGATGGTGTCATTCTGGACCAAACTTATAACAGTCAATAATTTGCTCTGTTGTGTATCTTTTAATGTACCATTTATGTAATACACTGAATGCAATTTTTTCTTGGTTAAACAGTGCAAAAACTATTTTAGATGAATGTGGTTTTTCGTATATTTGGGAAACACAAATTTTCATTAATGAAGTCTGTTAAAATACAATATACAAATGAAATTGCACGATGAGTTCCAGCAGACATGGCGAGAAACATTACACAATTGTTCTAAACTCTATATTACTGTATTTTTAAAGAAACGTTTATTTTTTAACAATATTTTGATATTTTAGACGAAAACGATTTCTTAACTCTATGTAAATTTCGAACAACAAACCATAAATTGCCAATAGAACATGAAAGATGGAATAACATACCGTGAGAAAATAGAATTTAATTTATGTAATTTAGAAGAAATTGGTGATGAATTCCATTATATTTTAAATTGTCCATATTTTAAGCAATATAGCTATTTATATCAAGAAGAGAAATACAAAAAGACCAAATATTATTAACTTCTTGGGGATTATGGCGTCAACAAATAGACTGAATCTGACTAATCTAACTGTTTTCCTGTGTTCTAATATTGTATATATATTGTACATATTATATATAGTTGTGTCTATGTCTTCTCTGTACCTATGTCATTTGGTGATAAGAATAAAGATATATATATATATAAAGCCAACTAATTTAGTCACATATGCCCGAGGGAGGAGAACCTTTAGTTTTATTAATAATTACATTATCTAGGAAATGTACATTTGTATATACCAGATGTGCGTTATGTGTTGCTTGAACCAGGTGGTTTTCTCCGGGTACTCCGGTTCCCTCCACCAATAAAACTGACTGCCACGATATACCTGAAATATTGTTTGAAGTGGCGTTAAGCACCATAACCCCACCCTTGTTGTTTGGACCCAAACAACTTTAAAACAAATTGATATACCATATAATTGAAGAATAAAATGTGCAAAATAACAACAGCCAGACCTAGCTGAAGTTATGCTGAATCTCGGATCTGCAATAATTTCTCGTCATCTAAAATAGTATCACACAATTCATGACAGTGTCGGGAACTTGACAATTGATCGGTTGAAACCATTGGGGACTACCAATCCATCAGTGCTGGTTCCTATACCTCTCAAATTGTAATAAAAGTGAATGCTAAAACGTATATTGACAAACTATTTACACCATAACATAACAAGTAAGTTGTAAATAAAATGGTGCAGACAAGACCGTCATTTCTATAAGTTATTATACTAAGTACGTTATATGTAAACAAGATAACATCACTAAAGTTATGACTTGTGAGCTTGAAATAGAAATGATTTCATCAATGCAATTTTAATAATTAAGATATTCAAGATATTGTTTGTTTGTTTGATGGGGTTTAACGCCGTCACTTTCAACAATATTTCAGTTTTATAGGTGGAGGAAACCGGAGGACCCGGAGAAAATCACCGACCTGTCGCAAGTCACTGAAAAACTTTATCATATAATGTCGTACACCTCGGCCTGATCGAGATTCGAACTCACAACATCAGTGGTGATATGCACTGATTGCATTTGTAGTTGCAAAAACTACCATACGATCAAGGCCACGACGGCCCCTATTCAAACTTGAAGCAGAAAACGCAGTTGTATATGAGATATATAAAAAAAGAAAAATAATAATGGTTAATTATTTCCGGAACCTAAATGCTTTAGAAAGAACTGCTAACAACTAATTGGCAATTATATTAAATCAGAACAAATCTCGAAACGCAATCACTACAACAGTAAATAGATATTGTTATAAAGACAAAAACAAAATTGACGGTGACAGAATTAGCCAATATTTCTGAGTACGTTTAAGATAATGGATATTATACAACAGCACGATTTTGTGGTAATCGTGACAAGTCTAAAATGTGCTAAAACAGTCAATGTCCTACTTAGATGAACGCATGCAGTTTAAACGAGAAACAATGAAATAGGATGCACGGTGACCCTATCGAATAACTTTTAATACTTACCAGAGTTTTCAATAAAACCACAATAATATTGAATTTCAACAAATTTGCTCATATAGATGAAGGAATGTAAATGTATGTACCAAGACAATGAGAC
The DNA here is from genome assembly GCA_002080005.1 of Gigantidas platifrons. NCBI lineage: Eukaryota > Metazoa > Mollusca > Bivalvia > Mytilida > Modiolidae > Gigantidas > Gigantidas platifrons. The sequence goes on from MJUT01048335.1 coordinate 215,146, forward strand.
AAATGATAGTTGTTAGTCATAACTGGAACCTTTTACAATACTAAACTATGAATAGTTGTTTTGTTTTGTTTGTATTCGTGCTGTGCCTTGTGCTGTTCTGTTCATGCTATTTTGCTTCTCATTTACATAGCATACTTTCATCTAAGTAGGATACTTCATTTCATTTTCACTCACTCATTTTAGACTAATAACTATGATCACAAAGTCGTGTATGAGGGCTCATATCTGATTTATGTTATTTAATGTTGTTGCGTAAAGTGGTGTCCACATATTGACTGTATAAACGAGTAGCATAGCGGGTGTCTTATAAAAGGCAGGAACTATTTACCCTTCGCTAGCACCAGAGTCTACATCCGGTGTTTTTGGTGGGGTCCGTACTGTTCATATTATTCTTTTATAGTTTTTTGGGGGGGTTGTCCTATTACTGATGTGTCTACGTTCTGAGTTCCGTTACGATTTCCTTAATTCCGATAATTTATAGGGGTACTCATGTCTTGTTTACGTTATTTCTGTTTTTTGCACATAGTATTGTACAACACATATTATTAAACCTCTCTACATATCCGATAATTTATAGGAGTGCTCATGTCTTGTTTACTTTATTTCTGTTTTTTGCACATAGTATTGTACAACACATATTATTAAACCTCTCTATATATATGTATCTAGGATTGGTCCGATCAGCGGTTACATGGCTTTGACAATTGCGATGTTTCCTTCGACAACCCCAAAAATTCACCGTGCGAGGTAAATAATAGTATTGTCACCCTCGACAACCTCAAATGTTTTCCGCTAAGTGGCGATTAGCGCAAACCAGAAATCGTCTGTTTGTGTAGAAAATATGGCAACTACAGGTCGGTTTGCCGCTAGCTCAGAGAAAGAAATACCTTTTAGTGTCTGTTGTCATATAAGTATCACTTTTTGTTTATTGTCAATTTTAGAATGTTGTCATAAAGGTATCACTTTTTGTCCGTTGTTCTGTTAATAAAACGATTATGGCCATCTTATTCGGTGGACATCCAGAATTGTCAACTTGTGAGGGTTGTTTTCCCTCGAGCCCTTGGAAAAACAACCCTCACAAGTTGACAATTATGAATGTCCACCTCCTAAGAAGGCCATAATTGTATATTGTTTTCTGTTTTTGGTTTGGTTTTCTTCGTCTTGTTGCCAGTTTCTGTGGGTTGTCCATTATTGATTGCCCCTTCGGTGTTCTCTTACGTTTATTGTAAGTTTATAAACACATTTCCTTTGCCTCTAGTAGTTTCAAAGAAGGGTGTTTCTTGCAAAAGATTTGATGGAAATGCTATATCGTTACCGTATCGAGTTGTACTACGATTTGTCCTAACAAATGTCGTCTACCAGCTATGCACTTTACACAAGTCGTACTAGAGCTGTTTAATTATATTAAGTCAGAAGATAATTGAACATTTGTCTGTTCTATGTATCGAGTAGTAAATTGTGTGTTGAGGCTTCTATTTTATCTGTTTCTACGATTTTGGAATTGTTCTGAGCGTTTTTTTACTATTATATTTTTAATAAAAACACAATGGTATTCAATGTCAGCAAGTGTCCTTATTTACGTTATTTATGTCTGTTTGTGCATAGTGGTGTACAACACATGTTGTGTTGTGTTTTTGTTTTGTTTATCTTCATATGGTGTACCCTATGTTGCCAGTTTCTCTAGATTGTCTATTTTTGTTTTGTTTATCTTCATATGGTGTACCCTATGTTGCCAGTTTCTCTAGATTGTCTATTTTTGTTTTGTTTATCTTCATATGGTGTACCCTATGTTGCCAGTTTCTCTAGATTGTCTATTTTTGTTTTGTTTATCTTCATATGGTGTACCCTATGTTGCCAGTTTCTCTAGATTGTCTATTTTTGTTTTGTTTATCTTCATATGGTGTACCCTATGTTGCCAGTTTCTCTAGATTGTCCATTTTTAATGCCCCTTCGGTATTCCCAAACGTTTATTTAATGATATAAATGATGGAACAACGATACATAGACCATGAGACATAGATAGTTGTTTATTGTTATAGATAACTAAATGACTAATGAAAAACTTGCTGACAATTATAATTGGCAATTATATTTAATATGAAAACACACTTAAAACACGATCACTTATACAATAATATAGACATTGTTATAAAGACAAAGCCTGAGTTGATAGTGATGGAAAGGGGCAAGGTATCTCCGTACATTTCAGACAATTGCATTGTTCTACAGCACGATTTTGTGATAATCGCTATCAGTCTAAACTATATGAACAAAGCAAAAATTGTCCTTCATTGATGTAGACGTATATGCATGTTATATATGTAAATGGCGAACAAAAAATATCACAAAACATGAACCAAATTGTGAACGTATGGTGGTCAATTGTAATACTTATTATATATATTAACTTATAATAAGTTAGTGTGGCTGTGAGGGCGTTTGTTACACAGGTGCCACTAGTGGAGCAGAAACTGCTTACCCTTACGGAGCACCTGAGTTTTTAGTGGGGTTCGTGTTACCCGATCTTTAGTTTTATGTGTACGTTTTGTAGATCGTTGTTTGTCATTTTGTACTTTTTCTTTTGGTCATTGTTTTCTCTGTTCTTCGATATACAGATTTTGATTACTCCTTTGGCAAACACTTCTTATTCATTTATGTCACAATGACAGTTCTTCATAATATCTGCCGTTTGATATTTACATAATGTGGGTTTTTTTTTCTATTTCAGATAATAAACTTTAAAATCATGTTATTTCTAATACATTTCAATGATCAATTTTGACATTCCAATGTGAGCAACATTTCTTATAAATAGCAACAGCAAGGAAAATTAAGGGTACAATTTATTTTCACAATGAGTTTAAAACTGTTACACAACGGACGCCAATAGTGAAGTAGGAAATCCTTACACTTCCGGATCACATGAGTTCATTCCCTTGTTGAGAGGTGTTGGTGTTACTTTATCTTTCGTTTTCTGAGTAGTGTTTTGTTGAGCAGTAATGTGTTCATACTTTTGTTATTTTTCTGTTAGTCATGCAGTGTATGATCTTTCCTTCTCCAAAATGCGGTTTTCTATTACATTACAGTTGTGGTATATTCAAGTGTATAATTATGTTTTGCTTTCTAATACCATGCTATGATGCTATGAATAATTTACGTTCATCGAATGAACACACTTTTGCCAAAAATATCATTGTCCATCTATCGAATTATTGGAATTTGTTGCTAAGGAAAAACCATTCTTCTAGTGGTCGTACATATTTTAAAAGCATATAATATCCACATATGAATATAGACAGTCGTCTTGGAATTTCACAATAAAATATGGTGTTTACATGATCTTTCATTGATTATCTATGTACAATTTATAAAATGTCGAGGCCGTCGTGGCCATGATCGTATGTTAGTTGGATTTACAACTCTCTATGCAATCAGTGGCTAGTTCGAATCTCGACCAGGGCGAGGTGTACAACATTATGCGATAAAGTTTGTGACAGGTCGGTGTTTTTCTTTCCGGGTCCTCCGGTTTCCTCCACCAATAAAACTGACCGCCATGATATAACTGAAATATTGCTGAAAGTGGCGTTTAACACCATCAAACTAACAGACAAACAGACATTTATAATGTCAAGAAAAGGATGCTTATTTGTTCACTTTTCACAAATGATGTAGAATGCCAATGTATGCACACGTATAAGATCCACCTAGGTCAATATAAACAACGATTGGTAATGCTAAATACTTGTAGAAAATAAATGTTTTTTATACATTTGTCTCCCCTTCACCTCAGACAGTTGATGTATCACTTAATATAAATAACAAGACCAGTACAAATAGGATTAGAAAGATGAATAAAATATTTTATCATATTTAAAATGACTTCTAAAAATAATGGAAATCTGCCCAGTTCACCAGCTATTGCTATATTGGTTGAACGACGACTGACTTCTAATATATATTTGCAGAATTTAACATGAAGTCTTTCAGCAATTAAATCACTACACAGTTTATTAAAATAGGAGTCTTTTAACTTATTTAATTTCTCAACTGAGAATATACCCCAGATCTCACTTCCATATAAGAGGACTGGTTTGATTGTATGATCAAACACGTGTAAAAGAGTTTTTATTTTTGGTTTATGGTGCTCAAAGCACTTACGAAATTTAAAGTAAGCCTTAAGACCTTTTTGATATAGCTCTTTTTTCGCCTCAGTAAAACTACCCGAGTTACTAAACACAACTCCAAGGTATGAATATTTTCTTACGTTTTCGACAATATTTTTATTATAAGTGAATTTAATCGGATCAAGTCTACCTGTGTTATTAAATATCATGGATTTTGTTTTCTTGATATTTACTTGAAGTCCCCATACTTCACAATATTTATGCAGTTTATCTAAACAATTTTGAAGCCCCTCGGAGGTTTCAGAGAGTAAAATAACACCGTCTGCATACATAAGACAACTTAATTTTGAAACATCTAAGGTAACTGGCTAACATGTACCACTAGATTCATGCTTTATTATGATTGGCCTCAGGTTGAACAAAAAGGAATTAGTACCAGATTGCCGAATCCCATATTGCCGAGTCCATTTTGCCGAATCCTACATTGCCGACTTTTGTTAAAAATGACAAAATTTCATAATATTATTTTTTATTTTAAGTAATGTGTACATGTTTTATTGCAAGCAGTAATTTTTCGCGCAATTTTAATTTGAAAAACCATAATCAAATGCATACTGATTGACGAGTAGGAGATGCTGATACTCATTACTCAAACAATGGAAATAAACTACAAATAAGTAAATGTCTATATAGAGTTTTACTAAGTAAGAAAGAAAAAAGATTGCCGAAAATTGTCATTTAATAAATAATTCATGTAAATAAAAGCGGATAAATTGTACGGCGAATAGTTGTTTACTAGTAGCTGTACGTGGAGTAGATACTTTGCCGTACAGCGATGTCGCTTTATTTACATGAATTTCTCTGTGAAAACAATAGTTTATTTCGAAATACAGTGTTGTTCAAGCTTAAATATGATAAAACTTTGTTCTACAAAAGCGTCAAATGAATAGTTAAAGGATAAACGTGTTTTTTACAACTTTTAGCTCGTCACATGCTTCTTTGAACAGGTACCACCCGGTCCGATTCTGACGATTTGAAGAGAGAGAAAGCCAATTACGGATCATAATCATCCTTAAATAGTGGCTATATTATTAGGAATCAATATCACAAAACTTTACTTGGCAGCAAAACGTAGAATATAATGAAAATAAGAAAGAATTTGACCTTACCTGACTTCACAAGGTACCTATATCTGGTGGTGATGCTACACACTTGGTAATGTATTGTGTCAAATTACACGTATGTCTTTTATGTACCTGAATAAATATTATTATTATTATTATCTAACTACCGTATTTAATAATACAGAGGTTTTCTAGAAATAGAACGTAGAAGAAGCCAAAGAATGTCTGATGTTTTGGAAAGGTTACTTGAACAATCAGTTATCCTGTCAAACGCATTCTCAATTCTACCAGGAACTCCCCTTGTCTTTGGTTTACTAAATGCTAAGCAAGCTGTCAAAGATGATGCACTGTTGCTGATCTGTACATACCTTTCCTGTGATCTTTTTTTCTTTGATTTGCTAATATTGGGCTCTACTGCATAGTGACGGATTTGAAAAACTGCCCTTGCCATTGAATGGAAAGTGTTTTTACCGTCAACGGTTTCAGTGTTGATATCGATGTTGTCAGCACCCTCCTGAATTAAACCACCACCCTGATGCATAGGGATTATACCATCAGGAACGTAGACACCATCTTGAATTTTTTCATATTCATGGTGTGCAATGCTGGTTAGATATCGTCTGACTTCTCCAAAAGATGCACAGAAACCATTAGAGTGTAATGTCTCGATAATTTACTTTGAACCGAAATCGTGGTGCAGCCGTACAGCAAGACCAAGGTGGAATGGAGTAAACACATCTCTTGAGACAGAAAATATGCATTAAGAATGACCCCCCCCCCCCCCTCCCCACTTCTTGGAGAACTATTTTGCGGAGGTAAAAATTAAAAAGTTAAAAACGATCACAAATCATTTTTAGGAGAGAATTGATTTGAAATGAGTCATTTATTTTCATCTTTATTGATATTTACAATAATTAAAACAATTTTAAGTACCTTGATGATTGGGAGTGCTTCTCTTTTAGGAGACCAGAGACTCATTTTCAAATTATTCTGGCAACTGACTCGTCTTTGTATAAGTGGGGTGCGTTTTTTTTGGGGACTATTGGGAAAATAAAGATAATCCTCCCATTCATGTTAAGGAGGCCAATGCTCTGCTCCAGTCCTTACTTTCGGTCAGAAATAGGATTATAGACACTAGAGTCGATGTATTTTGTGACAATTTGGCCGTAGTCAAGGCTTGGAATAATCAGGGAGGTAAAGATCCCTCTTTAAATAAAGTCCTGAAGGAAATTTTTGAATTGTCAAAATCTGTTAATATGGATCTTCGCCTTTTGTATATTAGCTCTGAGGCAAACCCAGCTGATGCGGAATCTAGGAAGTTGAGGCATCTAGATGCACAGCTGGGCCCCAGTAAATGGGATTTCGTTCAGGAAAAGTTTGGTCCTCATACGGTGGATTTAATGTCTCTTGATTCGAATGCCATGAAGGGCAGAGATGGAAAATCTTTGAGGCATTTCATTCCTTTTCCAACAGTTGGGTCTGATGGGGTGAATATTTTTTTTCTCAGAATTTGGCTTTGGAAAAGAATCCATACGTGTTTCACCCTTTTAGTTTATTTTTTTCAGTCCTGAAATTTTGCGCTGATTCTGGGGTTAGCAGGTGCACTTTTGTAGTTCCAGAGTTCTCACCGAAGCCTGTGTGGTGGCCATTCGTATCGCAGCATGTAATAGAATGGTATGTCTTGGCGGTTAAAGGAGAAAAAATGTCCTTTTATACCCCTCGGTTAAGGGTTTTAGTTATGATGAGAAAGGATTGTTGTGGCCTCTTATTGTAGCTAAGCTTAAGTTTTAATTCTTCTCTGTTTTAGACGATGTCCCACGTATCTGGAGGCCAGCTGATCTTTGTACAGTTTGTGGTTATGCAAATGATTACGGGTTTAACGTTTGTCAAGTATGTGGAAGGGAGCCAGTTCATGAGGAAGTGGGCCGAATCGATGCATTCATGGATAATTCGGTTGAAAAACGCTTGAAATATTTAGATGATTTGGTGACATCTACTAGTTACTCTAGGAGAAAGTCTGCCATTGAAAAGAAGTTTGAGAAATGTTTGATAAATTTGAACCCCGTTAAGAGTATGTTGACGGCTACTCCAGCAGATGTTCGACGGTTTTTGGTTCAGAAGGACGCCAAGGGAAAGACCCAAAGTCATGAACTCTCTTGTAGGTTTCTTGGTAAAAGTGGTGTCTATCCATGTCAATGTCCACATAGGGTAGCGTCCGGTACGGTTCAGTCTATTTTAGGAAAGTTGAAGAATATTTTTGAGAATTTGGTAGGGGGTCCCACTGGGATCAACTTCAAGCTGTAGGTAACCCAGTGTGTAAGCGCAGGTGTTGATCGTTACTTGAAACCAATACGAGTAGAACAAGCTAAATCACATGTTATGCAAAAACAAACTAAACATTTTGCGATAAATTAAGGGCAATTAGTTGTCATATAGATAATTTGCTAGAAGGTGCAGATCTGAAATTGTCTAATAAATTTTTATATTTGAGGGATCAGGCTTTCTTCAAAACACTGTATTTTTCGGATGATAGGGCAAATGGCCTAGGTTTATGTCTGCCTCAAGGGATAAAGAAACTCCCTAGAGATGAGGAGTTTTTATTTTCTCATACGGTTGGTAAAACCCTTTCAAAGGGTAAGGTTAACGAGTTCTCTGTGTAGCGAGTGCACGATAAAACAGTCTGTCCCGTTTTAGGTCTGGAGAGATATATGGAGGGATCCATACTGTTAGGGGTTGATCTAAGGTTGGGTTATTTGTTTCGCACTTTAAGCAGTAGTAGACAAGAAGTAACGGATAACCCAGTATCTTCTCATGGAATGTATGACCGCTTGAAAAAAATATTTGGTGGACCTGGGATTGTATGGAGGGGAAACTCCCCATGGAATTAGGGGGGCTTGTGCTATCACCCTCGCTTTGTCAGGGGGGGGGTCAACACAGGCGATGAATCACATTGGCTGGTCTTCTAATGCTTTGTACCAGAGGTATAGTTGGTTATCGCAAATGGTAGAGAGGGGATCGGTGAGTACTATCATGGCGAATTCTGGATTGTCCGCGACTTCTCAATGTAAATCAATTTTTGAATCATGTGGGGATGTGACGGGCCTTTTGGATGCTTTCCCTTGATGTGTGGTCATTTTCCACTTGTATAATGGAACTAGGTATTTTCTGAACGATGTATTTTTTATTTAGTATTATATTTCATTATGCCTTGAATGTATAGTATGAATTTGTTTTCTTGATACTTTTTGACAATGTTAATTAGTTTATTTCGTAGTAGAAACGGGTGTAATTTTCCAATATTTATAGAGATATATTTTTTTATTAAGTATTATGTCTCAAATGTATAGTGTGAATATGTTTGCTAAATATTTTGGACAATATTATATTATGTTAGTTTATTTTGTAAGCTGAAACAGTGTAATTTTCTAATATTTATAGAGATAATATATCTCTTCATAATGCTCATGTCGGTCATTTTGTGTTGGTTGTATGTTTGGAATTTAATAAAAATTTTGCGTATTGAGCATTTCTTTTAATGTCACAGATTACCAATGAAAAAGAAGAGATATGGAGTAAATGTACAGGAGACAAAATCCCAATTAATACATGGTAAAGTAATGGAACAACGCATTTTGTGTTGTTATTCCTTTTGAAGTCACCATGAGGCCTTTGTTTTTATCTTTGTTTACTCAAACCTCCTCGGTGGTGTAATGGTTGGTGTGCTTCGAGTACGGTAGATCGTGGTTTCGATCCCTGGTCGGGTCAAACATTGTCAAACTAAAGACTTTAAAATTGGTATTTGCTGCTTCTTCGCTTAGCACGCAGCATTAAGGAGTAAGAGCAAAGACTGGTCGGCTTAGAGTCGGAATAATGTGTCCGAGTGGGTTGATATGTCTACCCGCGGAATGTCACTTCCGTTTGTTGGTCTAGTACAAAGCAGGACTCGTCTCATTACATGTTACGATAGCTAAAAGATTACCCACTTGATGTTTCTTCCTATACCTGCTGCTATTGTTAGAGGTATTTGTAAACTTCTTTTTTAATCTCATTGTTGTAAATTCTATCGGAAAATCTTTACTATA
>MJUT01048335.1:234269-246111 GCA_002080005.1 Gigantidas platifrons
ATATACATGACTGATTACTTGTCTGGCTTGGTACAATAAAATGTAGCGGGTTAATCTATAATTGTGAGCCAAAAACACTTTCGAACCATCCGGTTTCACTTCCGTTTTATGTAGGATTTTGCATTGTCCAGTCTTTCATTACAATTTTATTTTTCAATAGTACCAAAGGGATATAAAATTGTACCATTAATAATAAATTAATAAATAATAAATTCAGATTTTCTATTTATAATAATTCTCATTTACAAAACCACTGATATTTGTTCAATTTTTAACGCTGATTTAAGATTTAGTCGCAACAAATTTATATTTTTCTCTTTAAACTGTCGAAACATAACATTTATTTAACTGTAAAATTCACCCCCTTTTTTCCCTTTTTTCTTGTTTAAATCAATGATCAACAATATTCCAGAATCAAACAAATGAATAAATATAACATAGCATCTTTCCTTTACATTGTCAAGATTCTATATTTATAAACTATTGTCCAAGATAAAAATAGACTACACATGCTACTCACAGTGATCCGTGACCCAGATTACGTGACCCGTGACCCAGATTAGCAGGTCTCAAGAATCTTTTCTGTATAATGGTATATAAATAGTTTCCTACTTACAACCCCAGTGCCATTATTCGATATCAGCCCACAAGGAAGTTTGAAGATATTAAAGGAGTAATCGGGTGACGCCATAAATTGAAGAAGAGACAATGCAATGGTCAAAAGAAAGAAGAACAAATAATGATCTACGACAACATTATACAGTAAATGAAAGATCGAGCAACACATTTCCAACTACAACCGAGGTTGAATTCAGGTGAACAGTCTACTCTGTATTATTTCAAAGCCTATTTTATACTTAACACTGGGGCCGTTGTGATCGTATATGGTAGTTGGATCTAGAACTGCCTGTGCAATCAGTGGTGATACAACATTATGTGATAAAGTTTCTCTGTGAATTGCGGCAAGTCGATGGTTTCCTCCACTAATAAAACTGACCGCCACGCTAATACTGAAATATTAGTTAAAGTGGTGTTAAACACTTAACCATATGCTTTACACTATATATTCAATAAACGTTGCTTAGTAATATTCGTTTAGTTATATATGATTTAAACGTGATTTGCGTAAAAAAATGTTTACTTAAATATTTTAATTAACATAAATTAACACCAAATGTATAGTTTTTTTAACTGTAAAATTAACCTTTTTGAGATTTATTAAGTGAAAACATCACCCGCAAATCGTTCTGTCACCACAATGACAAAATAAAGTACATTACTTTTTTAGTGTTCGTAGATCAAGAGTTATAAGCAAATAATCCCATTTGTACCTTTTTCTATTTTAGGCAGAACGTTTTCCAAGTCACGTCATCAGTATTTATCACGGTCAATAACAATGTAGGTCATGGCTATAGCACATGTTTCAAATGATCTATAAACATCTTTTCGATCTGTATACTATTGTTTCACTCCAAAAAAAAAAAAATAACAGACGAAAATAACTGAAATTGAAGACACTATCTTTTTAATTTGATGTCTTGCTTCTTAATGTAAAATGTCAAACGTTCTTCTAAGTTTACAACTTTTTAAATAACATGTAATTCTTTATATTATTTTCCTTTATAAATTCACGCAATCATTGCCTATAAATTAGCCAAGAATGAAATGGAAATAAAATGCTTGAGATTAAATATCTATCTAGACAAAGGATATGATTTACCCAATGACAGACTTGTTATTTAGAAAGTGAGTACAAACTCACTGAATTAAATTTACACCTGATTAAATATATTTATAATCTTACTAAAATTATTATTATAATTATTATTTTATTCTTACTATTATTATTTCATCATTTGATTAAATTCTCAGCATAATCAGTTACATATTTTTTAATAAAAAATATCACTTTGATGTGATGTCTTGCTTCTTAATTTAAAATGTCAAACGTTCTAAGTTTACAACTTTTCAAATAACATGTAATTCAATAAGCAAACTGTTTCTTTGAGGTTTTATCGTACAAACGTTTGCGAATACAACATTTAAACGTAAATTACACATTACAATGGGATATATAATTATCATACACAATCTATATAAATTTGATACTCGGGAATATACATCAAAAGACATTATCTTACACCATCTATTTACCTGTGCAATCAATGCCTATAATCACTAAAGTTGTAGGGTAGAATCCCGCACATGGCGAGGTGTACTTGATCCAACATTATGTAATAAAGTGGCGCTAAACACCATAAACCAACCAACCAAATACAAACCAATCATAACGTTATGGAAATCACAATCGTACTGGTCGAGAACCAATTATCGCCAAATACCAATAATCGCCAACTTGCACGTTACTCGCGAGCGCACGCGAATTTTCTTACCATTTTTTGCAGACGAGAATAATAAATGGTGAAAAAGCAGACTGCAAAATCCTACATTTGTATCTTGGCTGATTCAAAAGAAATCAGATAAAACCCCATTAGAAACCATATCTCTTTATATAAACCTTGCTTGGAGGTCACGTAAATGAAGCAGAGATGCCAGTCGCTATCATTAACAGAAAAATATAGCAGATTGGTGTTCTAATGATTGCAAAATACTGGTGACACTTTCATTTTTTGTGGAAAAACCATTTCTTTTAATTTCATTGCTGATTTATATATTTATTTGCCCACATCTAACAAGATGGCGATAATTGGTACTCTTCCCTCCCGATTCAGTGAACAAAAAAAAACAACTTTACAAAGGCCCCCTGATACGAGCATGCGCTTAAATTTTTTATTATATTTCCGTCCAAGGGAAATCCATTGATAACATTCAAAATTATAAGGCGCTTGAAAGGGTGTATTGGATTACATAGAAATAATCTGACAAAAACAAGAAAAAAATGGCGATAATTGGTCCTCGACCAGTAGTGCTGTCATGTGTTATATTCATATAATGTTAGCTGATTGCACCTTTAATATTTTCAGACATTTTCTTACTGAAAGAACATCGTGTAATTTATGGAGGAAGATGTCGCGAAAACGCATTGCCAAAAACAACAAATGTTTCTTGCAATGTACATTTAAGCTTCATTTAGGTTGCGTGCTTCGTTAATCCCTCGTTTAAATATTTAGCCATAGTTTTTATATCAATAATACATTTCAGACATTATTTGGTCATTATCATCAAGTAGTTGATAACTGCGAACTGTTCTTAAAATAAATTGTGAATCGTTGTTTCTTTACTTGGCATTTTGAAACATGACTTCACGATATGCATCGTAAATAGAGCAAAATGTTCTAACACTTCTTGTCTTTCTGGTCTAACTATTGTTTGTTGTTTAAGTTAACGTTCGTGTTTTCCGTTTTGCTTTTCATTATCCTTGTGTTTGTGCAGTTGTTGGTTTGTATCCGCAACGTTCCATTTCCCAACAATATCTACATTGTTGTGTAAGAGTAGATAATTTTATCATGTTGTATTTAAGCTTGGACTAGTGGAGCAGGAATTGATTACCGTTTTGGAGCACCGCCATTTTTTTGTAGGTTTCGTGTTGCTCCATCTTTACTTCTCTGAGTAATGTTTTACAGATCATTGTCATTTTGTCCTTTTTGTCTGTCGTGTTTCCATTTATGGCTTCTAATTACACCTTTGGTATCTTCAAAATTTTCAAATAGAGATGGAAATATGCTAATATACAATTATCAACCTTGTAAGAGTGTGATATGACGAATTGTTTCCCAGAGAAAGATTATGTCACCCGAGGGCTTGCATGTCTTCCAAGGGGAGACAGTCCGTCATATCACACTTTTACAAGGTTTATAATTGTTTTATTATATCGAATATCCTACACAGTGACATAATTATTTGGTCTAGTTCATATCTGACAACAGATACCGAGTGATGACACATATTCAGTACGTCTATACTTATTTTCACAATGGAGTATGAAATCATCACGTGATATTATACAATTATCGCGTGCGTTTGATATAACCATGCGACCTAACGTCCAGCGGTTGATCGAACGGAATGTCAAATGTCATGTGTCATTCTTTAGACTAATCAAATTCAAGATATCTATATGAGTATGTAATAATATAGAAGGAAAGTAGTTAATGAACGCTATATATAGAACACGTAAAATATAGTGAAAAACAACAAAATATCACACTTTCGGTTCCAACCCAATCGAAAATCGTGGAAACAGAGACAAAATTCGATACCCTAACACGCATATACATGACTAATTACTTGTCTGGCTTGGTACAATAAAATGTAGCGGGTTAATCTATAATTGTGAGCCAAAAACACTTTCGAACCATCCGGTTTCACTTCCGTTTTATGTAGGATTTTGCATTGTCCAGTCTTTCATTACAATTTTATTTTTCAATAGTACCAAAGGGATATAAAATTGTACCATTAATAATAAATTAATAAATAATAAATTCAGATTTTCTATATATAATAAATCTCAGTTACAAAACCACTGATATTTGTTCAATTTTTAACGCTGATTTAAGATTTAGTCGCAACAAATTTATATTTTTCTCTTTAAACTGTCGAAACATAACATTTATTTAACTGTAAAATTCACCCCCTTTTTTCCCCTTTTTTCTTGTTTAAATCAATGATCAACAATATTCCAGAATCAAACAAATGAATAAATATAACATAGCATCTTTCCTTTACATTGTCAAGATTCTATATTTATAAACTATTGACGTGAGTAACCTTGCTAAACCATGCGGATTCAGTGTGTTTTAAATCGGTCATCCAATCAGGACGCTCATTATTGTCCAAGATAAAAATACATCGCTAAAATTAGCTGAGTGTTTCTAAAATTTCAATTCGTAAATTTATATGTAGAATAGAAATCGGAGATATTTCGTTATAAAACTTCACACATGGTTTTGTCTATCATATTTCTTGAAGACAAACATAAACTTGTATTGCATTTATCAATATTTTTTTAGTACCAACAGTTTTTTCAACACCGTATCTGTTCACGTGACTACACATGCTACTCACAATGACCCGTGACCCAGATTAGCACGTATCAGGAATCTTTTCTATATATGGTATATAATAAGTGCGTATTTGTAATTTTACTATCTTATCACACTGCTACTTTACATGTATCTTATTATTATCTATTGTCTACAGAAGGAAATAAACGTTGGAGAAATTGACAATCCAGAAAATTTGGCAACATTGGGTATATACGACACAGGACGAAGATAAACAAAGGAAAAAACACAACATAGAAAAACTAAAAAGATAAGCAAGACGGAACCCACCACATCAGCGTATGGCAAGCAGTTCCTTTCTCTTATAAGACACCAGGCATGCTACTCATTTAGACATTACATGGTGGACACTACTATACAGAAACAACACAAATATCATAAATAAGACATGAGTTCTCCTATAAACAACTGGCGGAAATTAGCTACAGATTAGTTTATGATATAATGTATGCAATGTGATGTCTATGTCAGAATGGTTCTGTTTTATTTTTAATAAAAATTCTACGTCCTATAATAACTAATGTTGACAGCTTTATCCTGTTTTGTAACCTTGATGTATTTTATTTATGTGTCAGTGTGAGAATTTAATATTTAAAATATATTTAGTATTTGTAGTAAACAGACGTGTTAAGTCTTCCTGATCAACAATCGTGTATGAATCGAGAGACATTACAGTGTATATGCCTTGCGATTATAGAGTAAAGATGCTTTATGGTTATAATCTAGGCGAGGAACCGTGATCGTCGTGGGATATGTTCATCACATCTTATTTCCATAAACCCATATTATCAATGTCGTATATATATATACTTCGGATTAAACATATTTTATTGCTTCAAACAACACAAAATGGAAAAAAATAATTTATGACATCTCTGATTTACAATGTAGAGATCTGTATGTAACACCTGGGACTATTATATTGATATACAAGTGTGGACACAGAAATGTGCTGTCCAAAAGGCAAGTGTGGATGTCAATATTTCATATTGTTTAACTTTAAAAAAAAAAAAATTCATGGACACAGGGGTCCTGGATTTTTTTTTAATAAAAAAACTAATCCTGGATTATTATTTTTGTTTAAAGTCCGGTCCTGTGTTTTTATTTGTACCATTAATAATAAAATAATAAATAATAAATTCAGATTTTCTATTTATCATAAATCTCATTTACAAAACCACTGATATTTGTTCAATTTTTAACGCTGATTTAAGCTTTAGTCGCAACAAATTTATATTTTTCTCTTTAAACTGTCGAAACATAACATTTATTTAACTGTAAAATTTACCCCCTTTTTTCCCTTTTTTCTTGTTTAAATCAATGATCAACGATATTCTAGAATCAAACAAATGAATAAATATAACATAGGATCTTTCCTTTACATTGTCAAGATTCTATATTTATAAACTATTGACCTGAGTAACCTTGATAAACCATGCAGATTCAGTGTGTTTTAAATCGGTCTCTGTCTCTATCAAGGTAAGATTTACCTGGCTGCTACCTCTAGTTAGTTTACTACCACCTCTATTTTGGCGGTAAAAATCGGGGGAAATGTCAAATTTCAGATGAGTGCAGCAATAATGAAAGGTTATGGTTAGATAAAATGCATATCTTAAAAATGGTAGTAAAATTCTGCACAAAACTCTCGTTTACCGTGTTTTAAAAAAATGTATTGTTTTCGAGAAAACTCAAATTTTCCGTTTTCTAATCAAAAAGAGCTCACCCTTGAACATTCCCACGTTAAAAGAGTAAGGTCAATTTCATGTTTATTTACAATTCAAATTACATGTATATTATAGAGTAATGAAAGTCTGGCTTCTATGTTAGAGGACGCCATTGGAGAAAATTATTCAAATATTCACGATTAGCTCATTTGATACAATATGATTCTCTTTAAATCATAAATGATGAACGAGGTTGAATATATACAAATGCATGTCTGCAAACATTTAAGTAATTTAAAACGATGATTACATATATGCAGGTTATGGTAGTATATAAAAATACCCAATGAGTAACAAGGGAATTCACCAGATTGTATAAAATATAACAAAAAGCATTTAAATATGCATATGTTGTTCGACTTTCAAGAAAGAAATTTCACATTCATACGTGTCATTGTAAAGTGTTACTTAGTGTAAACAATATTTATTGAATAAATTGCATTAGTTATAACAATAGTACATTCATAGGGATCAGAAAACAAGTGACGCAGCACTTATATAAATTCTTCTCCCAGATACAAAAAGAAAAGAAAAGAAAAATACATATAAGATGGATAGGAAACATGCACATTAATAATACACACATTTGTTTAATTAAACATATCAAAGTGAAGGGGGTGACAATTTGTACAATGAACAACAAAATGACAAATCTAATATTATGCAACAAGTAAAAGCAAGATTAATTTATATTCTATGGTGTAAAACGTTTAGATTTATTATAAAATCTTGAATTACAAGCAAATTACTTTCATTTTCACAATCTGGGAGGTTAGAGTCACAAAGGAGTATATTATTAATATTCAAATGACAAGACAGGTTAACAAATAAATCATTTCTTAACCTTTCATACAGAGAACATTGTAGTAAAAAATGCTCGGACGTTTCTACCAGTTTACAACTACAGTAGGGATTAGCTTCGATATTTTTCTTATAAAGATGATCTTTAAGCGCACTACTCTCAATTCGAATTATAGTATGTAGTAGTTGACCAATTCTAGAACCTGCATAGAAGTAAGATGGGACAGGATTTATTGTGTTTTTCAAAAATAATTTCATGGAATTGACTGAAACATTAGTTTTGATATTCGCTGGAAGTTCGTTCCAGAGCCGAACGGTTGAAGGTAACAAGCTATTATTATAATAAGCTGTACGAGAATGTACATGAACTAGATTAGTATTGTTCCGAGTGCTATATTGATGAGTTTGTCCGAAAGAGGATGGAACTAAATTGGATAAATAATCGGGAACTGTTTTGTTAACCATTTTGTGAAATAATAAAATCTTATGTTTGTTTCGTCGCTCCTCTAAGGTTTCCCATCCACATTCTTGTAAAAGTATACGTATACTTGTCAATTTTGTAGCTCCAGTTATTATACGTGCGGCTTCATAGTTAATGTGTTTAAGTTTTTCTTTCATATAATTTGGACAGTTATCCCAGATCACATCCGCATATTCTATAATAGGGCGGACATAACTGAAGTACATATGCTCAAGCGATTTACGGTCTACTTTAAATTTCAGCTTACGAATAATATTTAATCTAGAAGACGCCTTTGTTATAATTTCGTTAATATGTGTGGTCCAAGATCCATCATTAGAAAAAGTGAGACCAAGATGTTTATGTGAAGTTACATTTTTTATGGGAACTTTGTTAAAATAAAGTGGAGGATGGAATTGAGGCTTAATAATCATCGATTCGGTCTTCTTGGGATTGAAATTAACCAACCATCTGTTTGACCAGTTTTGAACCTTTTGTTAATTTGAATTTAAAGAAAGAGAAGTAATTAATGGGTTATCGACGATTGCATAAATACTGGTGTCATCTGCGAAAAGTTTGATAGGACAATTTACTTCGTCAACGATATCATTGATAAATATAGGAAATAATAAGGTCCTAAGATGGACCCTTGTGGAACACCTGCATCAATAGTTTTCCAAGACGATTCTTTCCCATTTATAACGACTCTTTGTTTCCTATTGGTTAAATAATCTTTAAACCATGAAAGTAAATCCCCAACAATTCCCATTTTTTTTAATTTAAAAAGAATACCCCTATGCCATACTCTATCAAAGGCTTTGCTGATATCAAAAAAGATTACTCTTATTTCCTTTCCCTCTTCCAGAGCTTTACTAAACATATTCGCAATATACAATGATTCCTAGTCGAGTCATTTATTGTAAAACCAGACTGATGTTCTGTGATTAAGTCCCTGATAAAATTAAAAATATGTTTGTAAATACATTATTTGTAGGGTAGCGAGAATGGCCGAGTAGTTACGATTGTGTGTTACTTATGATCCTTTGATTACATAGTGATTGCTGCCTGTGTTTATTGCAATCAATTGAACTCTTCCGCGTACGTACATATTCGGCGATATGTTACGTTTTGTTGAGGTTACAGGTCAGACACCTTCTATTCTGGTGATGGATCACACTGGAGTATATCTAGAATTACTTGTACTTTCTCAGCTCCATCAACAAATTCTTCCAAACTTATTTTATTATCTGAATTTTTGTCCAAAACTTTGAATATATTTCTCGTCATTTCTTGAGGCGTTGAGAATTCTTTTGGCAGCTTGCTATTCGTCATTTTACAAATTGCCTGAAAAAAGATGTTATTATGCGTACTGTATTTTATTTATTATGCAAACGATGTGTCGATTACAAATGAATACAAATAACATGTCATCTATATTATCGTTATATATGCCTTTCTTTAATATTCTCCGAGATGTGTTCTGTGGTGTAGGTCAGTGTATTTTTCATTTATAAATTTGATATATACTAAATATACAAAGTAAATATGGGTTGATAAATGGGAAAAAAACAACTTAAACCGCCATTTTACATATACAGTGAAACGTGTCTAAACCAAACCTTCATGGACCCAACTTTCGTGTTCGGAATAAAAAGGTGTTCGGCTTAGAAAGGTTGAATTAAGGTAGATTTCCTACACTGGGACTTTATTCAAAGTTTGGGTTATACAGTATTCTGGTTTGTTGAGGACTCGGTATAGACAGGTTTCACTGTATATTTAAGTATTTATATATATTTAAGCATAATGAGCGAATATGAGTTGCAGTGTACAAACGGTGGGGAAAAACAAAGCAACAATTGTCAGCTTAAAATATTCAAATTCTAACAGTTTTCGCTTGAAATTTCACACTTATACATTAATTATTTAACACGACCCATTGTCCTCTCGGAATCCAGTGGAGTAGAAACATTGTATGGTTGTTACCTGCTTGAAATGATGTCTACTTTATACTCAAACAAAGCGTTTGAATTTATTTTTTAGTGCAATTTTACTGTACAGGTAGACAGTTCACTTCACTCTGACACATAATCCTTACTGCACAGTTTTCTTTCCAATCTTTCGATTTTGAGCGTACCTGATGAAGGTTCTTCCAGAAACGCATAGTGCGCAATAAATTTGATATCTACGTTTTTATCCAAACCAATATGTCTTCGGTGCTGCTAATTGCCGCTTTAACTGATCTTGCATCAACATTTTTAGTCTTATGTCTTCAATGCAAAACAATAGAAACAAAAACTACCAACAACTATATAAACGAAGTCATAAATCCCGAGCATGTTGCATAAGATTCGGTAGTTGTATTTAGATCAAAGATATTTGCATTAAATGGAAAACACCCCCTCCTTTCAGGGACCGTCATGGTCGTGGGCGTATTGTTGTTAAATTTACAACTACTTTTGCAATTAGTGCCTATCACCACTAAACTTGTGAGGTCGAATCCTATTCATGGCGAGGTGTACTCGATATAACATTATGTGATAATGTTTGTCAGTGACTCTGCGATAGGTCGGTGGTTTTCCCCGTGTACTTCAGTTCCCTCCATAAATAAAACTGACAACCATGATATAGCTGAAATATTGTTGCTAAACACATATTTTTGTTAAACACCATAGCCCTAACCCTATCAGGGGCGGATCCAGGATTTCAAGTTAGGGGGCGCACTGAAAATAATGGCGCCGAGCGGAGCGAGGCGCGAAAATTTTGGGGTATTTCGTGTGAAATATCACGATTTTACGCAAAAAAATCATATTTTTTCCAATTTTAGGGGGGCGCGCGCCGGGTGCGCCCCCCCCCATGAATCCGCCCTGCCTATCCCTCTCCTTTCTTCAGTCTGATAACGTACAATGGGTAACATATACCACTATAAGTAAACACTGATTACGCTTACAAAGTTTTGCTTCATACACAGGATAAATGTTCACATTACAAAACCTACTGAGGGGATGGAGTTAAAGAACAACATTATACAGTGGTGGTCCATTAACCTATTTCCTCCTTACTGAAGAATACTATGTTTAATTAAAACGTAGATATCTAATTTAGTGCGTACGACACGTCTCTATAATAATCTTCATCAGGTACTCTCAATATCGAAAGATTGGAATGCCAAATAATTATAAAAGTTTTGAAAGCAATAAAACCAAAGGGCCTAAACGGGATAGCCAAAATCGGCAAACATCACCTATCGCCCGAGGGAGGAGAACCTTAGTTTGGTCACCTATCGCCCGAGGGAGGAGAACCTTAGTTTGGTCACCTATCGCCCGAGGGAGGAGAACCTTAGTTTTATTAATAAGTACATTATTTAGGAACTGTAAATTTTAGTAATAAATGTATTTAATAAACCATACAAGTGCCGAAGCACCGACTACTGGGCGCATGATACCCTCGAGGACTAATAGTCAACCAGCAGAGGTATCGACCCAGTGATAGAAACACTGACTACTGGGTGGATGATACCCTCGAGGACTAATAGTCAACCAGCAGAGGTATCGGCCCAGTGATAGAAACACTGACTACTGGGTGGATGATACCCTCGAGGACTAATAGTCCACCAGCAGAGGTATCGACCCAGTGATAGAAACACTGACTACTGGNCCTTAGTTTGGTCACCTATCGCCCGAGGGAGGAGAACCTTAGTTTTATTAATAAGTACATTATTTAGGAACTGTAAATTTTAGTAATAAATGTATTTAATAAACCATACAAGTCCCGAAGCACCGACTATTGGGCGCATGATACCCTCGAGGACTAATAGTCCACCAGCAGAGGTATCG
>MJUT01048335.1:266560-283603 GCA_002080005.1 Gigantidas platifrons
TAATAATTAACGTTAGCACCCATTACCACGAATAATCCAATTGTGAATATCATTCAGTAAGTGGGCGATGTATTTTATATAATTATTTACATGTATATATATATTGCTGCAGATGACATATCAAAATTAAATTGGAATAGTTGTAGACAGCAAGGAAGAAGAATCTAGAATCAAGGTTAGTAGTAATAATTATAAGCTTCAATTTCTTTTTTTAAGTATTAGTTATGAAAACGTAGATATCTAATTTAGTACGCACAACGCGTTTCTGGAAAAGCATTCATCAGGTTCGCTTAACATAAAAAAAAATTAAGAGCCACATTTTGTTTTTAATATTTGGGAGCAAGAAAACTCAAAGGACCTAAACAGGATGCCAAAATCAACTAAGGTAACATATTCTCGAGTGAAATGAAAATTGGTTTTAATAGTAACTTTGTTTTTATGAACTGTAAATTTCAATAATGATCATTTTAATTCATATAAAATTAGATGCATGCTAAAGCAATCCGGTTTTTTTTCATCATCTCAGCTTGTGATTTTTGTTACTGTCCGTCCGTCCTCATTCCGCTTCCCTTTATAACCTTGTGTGTTATCTTTGGGGAAAAAATAAGTAAATTTGAGCCAACATTGGCTTGAGAGGTTATTGAATTGAAGTACAATTTGAAGCTAGATACTTAATTTTACTAATTTTGCTAACTGTGGCAATCAGATAAAACAAATATGCAAAATTATCCTTCTCTGAAACCATGACGCCATATGGTTCACCAAAATTGTACCCCAAATAATCCAGAATTACAATCCAATACAATGGCTAAAAAAAGTACAAAATGGTACACAAAAGGGGACAAAATACTAAACAGAAACCTAAAAAGTGTGCAACACGAGCTCCACTAAACAGGAAGTGAAGGAAGTGTAAGCAATTCCTGCTCCATTAGTGATATCGCCATCGACGAAATATGTTATCTAATCGAATATCAGCATTTTAATACCAATGAGTTACTTGTCCATGTTTATTGTATATTCATGGGGTGTTTATCAAAGAACTATAAGAAAATAATAATTTGGGGATCATGAGAGTCAAATAGTTCCAATGACAAATTTCATTTTCTATATCAAGGTTGTTATATCGTTCTTGTCTTGTTTATTGAATGTTCCACAAATCGATTTGTTTCCACTGTTCATGACAAGTGCCATGATTTTAAGTTCTTCTTGTTCCTCTCTCGACATGGGATCTACGTATCCGTAATATTTTGGGGACTATTGCAATTCCAGATCTTCTAAGACGAAGAATATGTCTGTTATTTTTACGGATATTTAGTATGATTTCTGCATAAAGCTAATGCTAGATTATTCCACACTTATATTTATTTATGTTATTTTATTTCACAATTTATTTATTTCTACACGGCGTTTGTGTCAAAGGTTTTTCGGGGGCGTCGTGTGGTTGTGACAGAATATGTTCCCGTTTCCGTCATCATAACTGAAATATTGTCGTATGTGGCATCAATAACCAATAATCAATCTAATCCACCCATCAAGCGATTTCCGCATCAAACTGATTCCTCGTCCAACGGTTTCCTCATCAAATTATTTCCTTATCAAACGATTTTCTCATCAAACGAATTCCTCAACAAACGATTTTGTCAGCAAATGGTTTCATCATCAAACAGTTTCCTCGTGAAACGGATTTCTCATCTAACGGTTCTCTACTTAAGGTATTTATCAAACGGTTTCCTCATCAAACATATTCCTCGTCCAACGGTTTTCTCATCAAACATATTCCTCGTCCAACGGTTTCCTCATCAAACATATTCCTCGTCCAACGGTTTCCTCATCAAACATATTCCTCGTCCAACGGTTTTCTCATCAAACGATTTCCACAGCAAACGATTTCAACAACAAACGATTTCCTCATCAATCTATTTCTTCAGCAAGTTTCCTCATCCAACGTTTTCCTCATTAAACTGTGTCCTTATCAAGCGAATTTTTAATCAAATGGTTTCCTCAGCAAATAATGTACTTATAAAACAAATTCCTCATCCAACGGCTTTTTCGTCAAGCTATTTCTTTATCAAACAGATTTCTCATCAAATGGTTTCCTCGGCAAATAATTTACTTATAAAACAGATTCTTCATCCAACGGGTTTCTCGTCAATCTATTTCTTTATCAAACATATTCCTCATCCAACGGGTTCCTCGTCAAACTATTTCTTTATCAAAAGATTTCTCATCAAATGGTTTTCTTAGCAGTTGGTTTCCTCAGCAATCGGTGTCCTCAACAAATGATTGCATCATTAAACGGATTCCTCATCCAACGGATTCCACATCCAACTACAATGTATTTCCTCATCAAACGGTTTTCCCATCAAACGGTTTCTTCATTAAACGGATTTCTCATCAAACGGTTTTCACGTAAAATTGATGTCGTAATTATAAACGATGGCTGTTGTGCATGGACCCTTAATGAATGTGTAAGATATTATTTGTCGTTCCATCGTTTGATATACAAATGTAGTTGTCTTGTCTGTCAGACTTGTCACTTGATGTGTAAACACTCCTTCTAATTCACATTTTACCGTTTTCTTGGTACCAAATGCTACGAAAAGAGCAAAGTAAGCTATCTGTAGATACACATGTACTTGGAAAATATAAAACAAGACAAATCATTTTTATGGAACAAAACTAAATTAATAATTTTAATTTGATTTTAAAAATAGAAAATATAGCTCTACTAAAATAGCTAACCATAAATAAAAAAAAAGCTATAAAAGGTTGCTTTTCGAAAAATTACATTCGGTAGAGGAAAACAGCAAATTATACATTTATAGTAAAATGGAGAAAAAAATATATGATATTGACCGTTATATTTCTCTTACTAAAACCTGTGAGGACAGAAAAAATAATATGTAAAACGATTTTTCCCACTTATGTCGAAAGAATGACTGATTATGGACAGACGACGGGTGCCAAGTGATAACAAGAGATCACATGATTGGTCATGTGATCCATAGACCACTAAAAATAGTAAAAGTTATGCATTCTGAAGTCAAACTTGTACTTTAATTTTGCTGTCAAAAATGCTTAACTGATAAAAATCACAAATATATCCTAGCTTCCTTTGAAATTAATTTTAGGGAAGAGGACGTTAATCTTTAATCCTAAAAGAACCAGTCACTTCAAACAACATTATATAGCTGTCTTTTCAAGCATCCAACAAAACGTATGTGTATTCTCTCAGCAATTAAAGACAATATTCTGAAGTACTTTGGCAAAGGTCACTGTGATTCAACATCAGAATGTTAAAAAGTCCTCTAAACCAAGACCGTTACAAGACACTTTTAATTATCTACTTTCTAATATAAAGAAGCCTCTTGGAATTCATCACATTCGTACTATCTTATTTTCACTACCTGTAAACTACCTCAAAGATCTTAGGGATTTTGGACTTGACAAAGGAGGCGTAGATCCTTTTTCTCCTAAGTACAGATTGTCAAGTATTTTATGTGACGTGGCATCTTTTCGTCTTTTCAAACCAGTTCAATCTGAACCTCTTCATGATAACAACAGAAAATTCCTCCATATTCCGTTTGCTAACAAAGGAATCGATGCTATTAACATCAGCAACATTCTTAATAGAAAAGAGGTCGTAAAAGAAATTCCACCATATTTCAAAAATCAATCTGTTCCCATTGTCTCCTATAGCTACACTAACAGCATTGGCCGTAAAATTTTCAACTACAAAGAAGCATTGCAAGATATTAACATAGAAGAGTACCTCAATAACCCTCTGACTTGTGACTGCTCCCACTCTCCTTTTCAATATAACCCATCTGGACATGTAATCACTGGTGATCTGAATATCATTCAACATGAGATTCTCCGAAAGGTGATTTCTCATGGTCCTAAATTCAGAGAACCTCAACACATCAATTGGAAACATAATTTCAAGATAATTATGGATGCTGTTGAAGATTATGCCAGAGGGTGGATAAAGAGAGAAGTAGACCAAGATCCTGAGCTAGAGTCCTTGTCAGACTGGGTTAGAACAATTAGGTCTCTAGTACAAGGTCGGATTCACAAACTCAAAAATTGTGTTAATAGTCGACCTAAGTCTATATTTAAAGACCAAGAAGCTGTTAGTGTCTTTCCTCTCTTCATGACAAATATGTTATCGTTCCTGCGGACAAGGCTTCCAACAACATTGTGTTTGTATGTAAATCATATTACTACGAATGCCTAATCAGGGAATTAGGCATAAATACCAACACCTCTGGTAATACCACATACAAACCAACTTCGTTCGACAAAGATGAAATCCTAGCTAACCACAGATCCTTCATGACCTCTTTAAACATTCCCTCTGGTAAAGAGTCTGAGGACATACCCTATTTGCATTGGATACCTAAACTCCATAAGACACCATACAAAGAAAGGTACATAGCGGGATCATCAACTTGTTCGACGAAAGAATTGTCTATTCACCTAACAAAGATTATGTCTGCAGTAAAAGAGGGACAACAGAAATATTGTGAAACTGTTTACTCGCGTAGTGGCATAAATCACATGTGGATTTTGAAAAACTCGAAAGATCTTTTGGATAACCTTAAATCAAGATCTTTCTCTCAAGTACCCTCCATAAAAACTTTTGATTTTTCAACTCTATATACCACCCTACCGCATGACAAATTAAAAACCCGTTTTAAAGAAACAATCCACAAAGCTTTCAGTCATAGAAACGATGGCTCAAAATTTGTTGTGTTAGGTTACAATTCCACATATTTTTCTAACAAAATTCATAAAGGTAAAACATGCTACTCCGAGGAACAAGTGATCAGTATGCTGGAATTCCTCATCGATAACATATTTGTCTCCTTTGGAGGGACACTGTTTCAGCGGGTCGTCGGCATACCAATGGGTACGAATTGTGCCCCTCTTCTAGCCGATTTATTTTTATACTCATATGAGTCGGAGTTTCTTCAAAAACTTGTTAAAGATAAGAAGATTCATGAAGCTAGAGCCTTTAATTTCACATACAGGTATATTGATGACGTTTTATCTATCAATAATTCTAGATTTGCAGAATTTCTTCCATTGATATATCCTCCAGAGCTGGAAATTAAAGAGACCACAGATACAGCTTCATCAGCATCATTTTTGGACTTATACGTCGAATTTGACGACAGTGGTCAACTCAGTACTAAAATTTATGATAAACGAGACGACTTCAATTTTAAAATCATAAATTTTCCTAATATGTGCAGCAATATACCAGCTTCTCCTGCATATGGTGTTTACATCTCGCAATTGATTCGTTATGCGAGAGCCAGTAGCAATTATTCTGATTTCTTGAAGCGTCATCTTTGTCTGAAAAACAGGCTACTGGACCAGGGCTATAAAAAGATTCGCCTTATTCGATCTCTTAAAAAGTTTATATTCCGATATCAAGATCTTGTCGAAATATATTCTGTCTCTGCAGATACAATAGTAAAAGATACATTTTCATATAGTGAAAATGTATAACGATAAGGATTTGGTATACGTGGTTTACAATGTCAAAAGTATTTTTTGTGAATGTGTGTCGTAAAAATGCTTTTGACATTTACGGTCGTAATTAAAATACTTCAACGGACTTAGTTGATGGTGATGGTTCACGAGATATATTAGATACTGAGTTTGGTACTGTTTGACTGCTATTTTGCCTGTTTTTTTCCAGTATTGTTGTAAATGCTGTTTTAGTGACAACGGGAACCTTTGAACCGTAATGGAAACGAGAGGTTGGCGCCGTAAAATCTGATTCAATCCACCATTTCTTTAGAAATGCCTGTACCAAGTCAGGACCATTGCGGTTTTCCAGTTTCCCGGTTGTTGACTGATTTTGTCTGTTTATTGATTTATGAGTTTTGAATTTCCCTTTGGAAGATTGCTCTGTGTTCGGTAATTTTGTTATTACCCTTATTTGTTTTAATGAGATTCTGATTGATGGTATTGATTCTGAAAAATCCTTACAATAGTTGAAATTTTAATTATTACATCGTTGTAAATCTTTTGAAATTAAGAATTTGTCGACACTTTATGCAAATAACACAAATAGAAATTAAATTATATGTCGAGTACATAAGGAATCAATACTTCTTCAAGAACAATAGAATTCTGACGTATAGTTATAACTTGTTTCTACTCCCTTTATTGATTTTATTTGCAAACAGAATTGATGTATGATAATTACCATTATCCGGTATAACTCCGCCATATTTTTGTGTCATTACAACGTCCTGTGTTGTTGTTTTTGTGTTCATTGAATGGGAGGTGATTGTTCGTTTTTTGTTGATATTGGTGGAATTGTTGACCATCTCTGTTTAAACTTTCTTTTCATAATTCTAGCTGTGTTTGTAATACAACAGCATGCATTGAATTTATTTGTTGTTAAGGTGCAGTAAACAGAAAATTATACAAATTATACCAATATTAATAAAGTGCATAATATACACATATCATTATTATAATTCATCAGTGGTGCTGGTTCCCAAACAGTTGAAAATCCGAGCTAAAATACATAGCATCTTATACATTGAAGAGCAGATAAAATCTAAATATATACACCTATAAACAACCTAAATAAAAACTCTTGTTATCTTTTAGGTAACAGATAGACAAACAGACATATCATCTTTTGCAAAGTATGTATATTATGCTTCAAAATACTAAATGCCTTTTTGTTTATTTATTTACTTTTTAGAATCATGGCGGAATTTTGGCTGAATTCGTCGGATGCCTTTTTGCCGAATCTCAATACCACACTGTTCACTACGTGCAACACATCATGTTCAAATACAACTACGGTTCCCCTACGATCTGAACATACCATATATGACGACGTCCTGAGTGTCTTAAAGTACCTTAACATATTTTTATTACCGACATGCCTGGTTTTTGGAGTTATGGGAAATTTTGTCACGATGGTTGTGATGAATACCAAATCTTTTTCCACTCTGACATCAAAATATTTCCTGATTGCGCTCGCCATTTCTGATAACATTCTACTTCTAACACAACCGTTCAACCAGCTGATTGTCATATCCATGTTTGGACGGGATCTTCGGGCACTGTCTAACATCGGGTGTAAACTTTACTTCTGGTTCTTTAAGAATGGAAAGATGACGTCATCGTGGTTTGTTGTTTTCCTTTGCATAGAGCGTTTTGTAGCAGTACAGTTTCCATTCAAGGTCAAAGCGCTCTTTTGCAAGCGTAATTGTTTGATAGGTGTTACTATTGTGTACCTCGTTATGGCAGTGTACAATGGAGTTTGGTCGTGGGCACACAATGTTAAGCCAGATGGATATTGTTACCCAGATGGTTTCGACAAAACTAACGCTGATGACAACATCCTCTTCAGGAATATGTTAATAGCTGGATGTACTCTTTATTCAATCGTTCCTATATTCATCATGGCTACTATTACCCCCATGATTATTGCTAAACTAGGCCGACGCTCAAAATTGAGGAGAAAGCTTACACACAGTACAGGAAAGGAGTTGGAGCTGGTGAGAGCATCTACCATGTTGCTGTCGATTGTCATCACTTACATCATATGTGTTGCTCCTGTTACCGCTCTTCATTTGATCTCGTTCTTTTCAGGATTTCATGCTTTTGGAAACAACCCCAAACCATTCCTCATTTTCCGGGATATTTCACAGATTTTAGAACAACTGAATTATACTGTCAATTTCTTTCTATATGTGGCTTCAAATCGACAATTTCGACAGAGCGTAGTTCGACTTTTCAATTTGCAAGGGTCTCCATGCTGCACGCCAAGATCCAAATCAAGAAAACCGGAAGTAGATCGAAAGTCCACATCATTTAAAATGCGTAGTCCATTCACCTCTGATTATGTGAGTTCTAGTAGTTTTTCCCGCGGAACTGAAAGTACAGAAAATAAATGACAAACCTGATAGTTGCTGGCGAACATCGTCAATAGACAATACTGTTCGAAAATATCTACCAACCATCATATTGATGTTGTTGTTTGTAGTACATGTCACCTTTGTATGAATTATCCACAAAACATTTGGCTTATCTCGAAAAAAAAGCTTGTTATTTGACCAAATATGTTCTTGTTTTATACATTTTTTCAATAAATAATTCCACGATATAGCTGAAATATTGCTAAGGTTGGCGTTAAACACCAATCAACCAATCATTTCTTCAATAAAAATGTTGTGAATCAATTCCTGGTTGATTTTCTGTCACAACGTTGTTATAATCAACACATGTAAATGGGAGTTTCAAACAGTAAAAATACAGAGATAGTTGTTCTTTGTTGTTTAATCTTGCCTTCATTCAGCATTTGATCGTCGTTCTGGATAACTTTGTTTTAGAACTTTGGCATTTTCATATATTAAAGACTGATTCAATACAATGGACAATTTATAGTTATTGTTTCATTTGCTTGATTAAAAACAATCAAAATGGGAAGAAGGTTGTGAAAATGGCAAAATTGGAAAATAAGGAACCAGAAACTAGAAACCGGCAACCAGATACCAGAGAGCAAACATATAGAAATCAACCCAATTTAATACACAAAAAGACATATGAAATTCCCTTTATATTTGTCACCTATGTACTAGATATATTGCTGTTAAATTAATAGTAAAAATAACAGCTATATATCATCGCCATATGTTTAGTGACGGTCTTAAGTTTAACCTTATGTAGCAGAGTATTACCTCGGTTAATGAAGCTATATGTTAAAATACGTGGATTAGATCGAATAGGCTAAATGGTTCGTCATTATGTTAAAATACGTGGATTAGATCGAATGGGCTAAATGGTTCGTCATTATGTTAAAATACGTGGATTAGATCGAATGGGCTAAATGGTTCGTCATTATATTAAAATACGTGGATTAGATCGAATGGGCTAAATGGTTCGTCATCATGTTAAAATACGTGGATTAGATCGAATGGGCTAAATGGTTCGTCATTATGCTAAGTTAATATGTGCTGCAGTTTACCAACGGTGTGCGTTCGAATCCTGCGGAGGGAGGAACAAAATAATGTTAGCTAAAAATCTAACTCTAACACTGCTGTGTTGAATGTTTAGACGTTTTAAATAGAAACTATTTGATACGGCCCGGTATCCTTTTCATGATCCAGTGGGGTATATTCGTGGTATGCTTGTCACGTATTTGCTTTAGACGATTATATAAATATTTACCCTTAATCGTGTTAATTTTACTGGGTTCAAGTATACCTACATTTCAAGCTTTGAAAAGAAATGATATAGCAAAAAAAAATCTCATAAAAATGTCATGGCATATTAGTGCTTAAGTTAATACAATATTTTTCTCATCAAAGCAAGCTAAGACAAATGTTTAGTTATGATTTGAATTCAACCAATATGAACTTGTTCTTGATCACTTTGATCATTACAGTTATGAATTTAAAGATTGCAACTATACCAATATTTCAACGAGAAGTGAGAAATTCTAAAAAAAATTGTTTTTGTATTTCATCTGCAGCGAAACTTATTGAAATCGTTAATTTACCACCACTAAAATGTAAAAAAAAATACTTAATTTCATTCGATCAGTATGATTCGTCAGCTGCAATGGATATAAGTCATTAAAATGTATCAAAGAATACGAAGAAAAAATTTTGATGAAGTATATTCACATTGTCCATTTGTTCTAAAAAGAAAAAAAAATCATTATTTAAAAAAAAATATATGATTTATGAAGATGATGTCTGGTTTCTAGTTTGTCCGTGTTTCTAGTTTTGATATTTACACTTTCCCAAGTCAAACTTTACTGTAGTACTTTGTACATTTTGAAAGGAAAAAGTGTGTTTATCAACTAAATTGTCACTTTGACCAATTTGCAGTATTGATTTATTTTCGAAATCAGTTATTATGTGAACCGATTTTAACGAAATTTATTGTTGGCGAATAACAATTATTAAATGGAAATTTACCAACATATAAGAAATCATCATCAAATGGTTCGACAATAACAAAGTTTATGTATATGAAACATAGAACAGCTAAAATAAAAGCAATTTTCCTTTAGTTCAATTTGTGTCCTTGAGAAAAATTGGATAGTCTCTCATGTTCAATAACATCCACTAAAATACTATAATTCAGAGAGTACAACGATAAAAACAATTGAACACAATCTACATAAAATTGACAGCATCGCAGCTGTGATGATAAAAATGTAGATACAAACCAATAGGATAGAAATTACCATAGATATGAAATTCATAAAAATTAGACAGCAGCTGTGATTACAGTAATGGGAGAAACAAGACAAATGATTCCACAATACTAGCAATAGGTACCACAAGAAACGGCAGGTGACACATGTGTTCAGAATGGGAGAAGAGATATGTAATTCATTTCTGAGTCCTTCATACACAATGTACTTTATAAAATAGATAATCTCGATGTTTTCTCTTTTATATGCAAAAGTTCAATAAGAACAACTTCTGGTTCAGTCAGTGACGCCGTTTGTTATAGACTGTTTTCTATTTCCTTGTCGTCGGTGTCATGGTGGTCCTAGTCCGTTTCTCTGATCTGATTTTCTTTGAATGTTTTGCATTGATTTTGGAATTTTGCGAGGCTTTATCAAAAGGTTGTCGATTAATTTCTCCAAAACTCTTAGATACCTGGCATTGTCTAGATCAGAAGTTTTCATCGATTTAAGACAGATGAATTCCATTATAAAATAAAAGATAAACAATTGTCCACATAGCATTACACATAAAACTAAAGATTGTGCAATACGATCTCCACACTAAGAATCGGAGGTGACCTCACGTGCCCTGTAAAGGTAAGCAGTTCCTGCTTCCGGTAAGTGACTCCTTCGTGTTTCCGTTCAACGACACGAACATCATTTGAAATGGACATCTTGTCTACTCCCATTTGGTCTATTCCGATTTGGTCTATTCCCACTTGGTCTACTCTAGAAAAATGATAGTGTTGCATTTGGTCAACTCTATGAATTTTATATACAAAAACAACATATAAAAAACAATTTCACTCTATTATGGGAAAAGCTTAAGAGAAAGTTTAAAAGTTACAATTTACAATTTTTATGATATGTATTTATACACATTTAAAAAAAAAATCAATGTCATATACTTTCTTAATTAAAGGGTAGAACTATTTTTAAGACATAGCTATTTTTGAATTGTATATAAAATATTTATTTATTATAAAACAAGACAAGATCTTTTATTCTCATAAACCATAACAGAACAATGGTACAGAGAAAAGCATCATTCAAATACATTTCACATATTATACACAGTACACATGACAAGATGGATTCACATTAGGAAGAGATTTAATATAAAAGGTGCTACAAAGATATGCGATTAACCAGGACGACCTACTGTTATATTAATAACTCTGATAAATTTACAAAGGTTTCGCAAAACAGATCTGTTTTTGTTCTGAAATAACATGCCAAATTTTAAAACATTAACTCTACCAAGAAATTTTGTTTTCAGGTATAATTTTCTATCATTATGTAATTGTCTACATTGGAGAATATAATGAAACTCGTCACCAATCTCTGCCGTTTGACAGATATGACAAATTCTATCAGAACGATCGACATTTTGCCATCTACCTGTTTCAATTGGCAATCTATGATTACAAGTTCTGAATTTACATAATGTTATTCTATCTTTATCGGATAAAATATCTAAATACGTTTCGAATTCAAAATTCTCTTTGAACAATCTATAACAGATACCTTTTGAAGAATTGTCCATGTCAGATATCCATTTTTGAATAAATTGATCTTTTAAATTTCTTTTCAGATTTTCGTTTAACCACTTAGAATTAAAATTCCCCTGCGAAAGCCAAATGTTGTTGAGCCCACTATTGTCCAAAACATTTTTCACAAAATTTAACCATGTTGATTGAAAACCATTTCTCATATTTTGACAATAAATATATCTATAGAGAGTATTTGAAAGTTTACTCTCTTTTCCATTTACTAGTTTCGACCAAAAATGTACCATACGTACTTTTACAGAAACAGACAATGGATATACACCTAGCTCTCCATATACCATAAAATTCGGTGTGGATTTCTTAAGGTTTAATAATAATTTACAAAATTTTAATTGTACTCTTTCCAACAATTTAATATTACTAAATCCCCATATTTCGCATCCGTATAATAAAATAGGCTTCACAATTTTATCAAATAAATCATACTGACATTTTACTGAAATATTGTGAAGACGTCCCTTTTTAAGAACCTCATACATAGCCTTATTGGCCTTATTTACTAGCGCCTTTTTACTACTCAGAAAACTTCCAGAAACCGAAAAAATAAGACCAAGATAGGAAATTTCCTTCGCAACTTCAAGGTTTCTCCCATCAAATATAAAACTAGGCAAATTATTTGTGAATCGACTGCCAAAGATGACTATTTTTGTCTTGTCTATATTAACCTTTAGTTTCCACGTTTGACAATATTCGGAAAAATAATCTAATTGTAGCTGTAAACCTTCTTTAGTTTCAGAGAATAAAACCGTATCGTCAGCATATAATAATACAAATAGTTTTAGATAAATATCAAGTTCTTCCTCAAGTTCATTTGTGATACTTAGACCAGAAATATTTTTATCGATAAAAAATTGTTCTAAGTCATTTAAATATAAAGAGAATAAACAGGGAAAGATTTTCTCCTTGTCTAACTCCAATATCACATGAAAAATATTCAGACTTTTCGCCGTTGTATATTTTATTTCACTATACATGTTATAAATTATATTATACATTTGACCATTTATTTCATTCCCAAGAAATTTACTCCAAAGACCACTTCTCCACACAGTGTCAGATGCTTTTGCAAAATCTATAAAAGCACAAAACAAATCAAAGTTGGGTATGAAATACATTTAAGCTTGGTGATACAAAACATAATTATATTTAATAATGAGCTTTGTAACATATTAAAACAACTGTTTGCATTGAGTGATTATTTAAATGTAGATTTAAGTTTTATTTATTACTTTTTTAAATTCCGGAGAATTGTACTCGGTTTACATTATTTTATAGAATAGAGAATGAAAACAATGAAAACATGAACAGAAAAAGAATACACAATCACAACCCTAATACACTATACTTTTAATTTAAAAGATGTTGTAGACCTCTATTTCATAAGTAGACGAAATGGGAATTATTAAATTTTCAACAGTATTCGAAATGGGAATAGACCAAATGGAAATGGTCAAATAGTAGGCGAAATGGGAATAGACCAAATGGAAATGGTCAAATAGTAGGCGAAATGGGAATAGACCAAATGGGAGTAGACCAAGTGGGAAGTTACCGTTGTAGACCAAGTGGGAAGTTACCGTGGTAGACCAAGTGGGAAGTTACCGTTGTGGACCAAGTGGGAAGTTACCGTTGTAGACCAAGTGGGAAGTTACCGTTGTAGACCAAGTGGGAAGTTACCGTTGTAGACCAAGTGGGAAGTTACCGTTGTAGACCAAGTGGGAAGTTACCGTTGTAGACCAAGTGGGAAGTTACCGTTGTGGACACCAGTATACATAAATAAATTCAGATAACGTATATAAAACGCCTTCAAAACAAATGGGATCAGAGAGAAACCGAACATCATTTGTATACAGAAATAATGGCGTACATCACAACACGGAACTAATAAAATGTAGGTATCCAATTTAGTGTGCACGGGGCGCTTCTGGAAAAACTTTCATCAGATACACTCAATTTCAAAAGATTGGAAAGCTACATATTTTTTTTTTAAATTTGATTTGATTTGATTGTTGGTGTTTAACGCCACTTTCAACAATATTTCAGCTATATCATGGCGACCAGTTTTAGTGGTGGAGGAAGCCAGAGTACCCGGAGAGAATCACCGACCATGGACAAGCAACTGGTAAACTTTATCACTTGCGGTTGCGAGTCGAGTGCACCCTTTTTTGTAATTTACAAAGCCGGGCGCGAACCCACGACGTATTGGTGATAGGCTTGTATGAGTTGTTAGATCCAGCGACCTAACTCATTGAGCCACCCGGGCCCCTTTTTAAATTTGGGATAAAAGTGAAGACATATAATTATGAT
This sequence comes from Gigantidas platifrons, assembly GCA_002080005.1. Classification (NCBI taxonomy): domain Eukaryota; kingdom Metazoa; phylum Mollusca; class Bivalvia; order Mytilida; family Modiolidae; genus Gigantidas; species Gigantidas platifrons. The sequence goes on from MJUT01048335.1 coordinate 280,661, forward strand.
ATAATGCTATTAATATTTATTAATAAATGCTTTATTGTTTTAATTAGTTATTTAATATTTATCATACAATTTCAGCGGCGTATGAATTAACCCGATAGGCAAGTATTAGGCTTCCACCGGACAGTGAACACGTTTTCTTATCCGTCAAGAGAAACCCCTATGCTCGGTATAACATAATTGGTTCATCAAGATTCTAACAAATAATGATAGCTATAAATCTATTGGAATACCCTGGTTTTTAATGCGTTTATAGACAGTAAATAAAGCTCTTCTAGCTTGATCAATTAATTTCGATTTGACTTTAACAAAAGACCCATTACAGTTGAATAATAAGCCAAGAAGAGTTTGAAGATACCAAAGAGGTAATCAGAATCCGTAAATCGAAGAATAGACAACACAATGGCAAAAAGAAAAATGATAAAAGGACAAACAACTATATACAAAAGGCTACATAGAAAACTACAGGTCGAGCAACACGAATCCCATTAAAATAGGAGGTGAAATCATGTGCTCCGGAAAGGTATGAATAGTAAATCAAACACATCAATAACTTCATCCTGTATTACAAAAGTTAAAAGCTTCCTTTATCTTTGTCTTACTAAAAGTGTATGTGTAACAACTTTTGATATAGAATAATTTACAGACAATGTCCATGTATTACAATAATTACTAAAAGTTTTCTACAGATCCTCACAGTGCTCTCCATATAAAAGCACGAACAACTCTACAAACATTTAAATATAGAATAAACCTCTGGTATAAACCTGTTAATTTTACTTGTTCTAGTGGTGTACCCCCAAAGGACTTAACCTATTAAACATGGGGGGAAAACTCAGAAGTTTGTTTTTATGTAAGATTTTATATGAATTTCTTTTAATCTTATAATTATGAGAGAAAAAATGTAATACACCATAGAAATAATAAAAAAAAAAAAAAAAAAAAACCATCCATATAATCCATTATTTTGCAATTATTAAATGATCATCTTTATATCTATATGATTGAAGTAATTAAAAATTATTTCACAATACTAACTTAATTTTGATGTATTTTTTTTTAACATACAAATGTATTTCATTATTCATTTTCCAAAATAAATGCTTTTGGTTTTGTTTTTTATTGATTTAATTGTTCTCTCCTTAGGGGGGTGGGGNNNGTATTTTCTGAACAAACAAGGATTGTATTATATATTTTGTCATTAGGCCACTCCAAATTAAATACTTGTTCTTCGGACCTGCTCGCACCTTAAAATTCAGATTGCAAATTTCGACAAAAAATGTTTCCTCACCATTTCTTCAACATTCCCTCTTCATGTTTCATGATTTTTAAACAATTTAAAATAAAAAAAAGTTCCCCGCTTATAAAATTATCTTGAATTCTCTTTTAAAAACATAAAAATGAGGGGGAAAATTATTAAAAAAAATATAAAAAAAAGTATCGCTCGCTTGTTCAAGATTTCAGCGCCTCCAAAAATTCAATTTTCAGAAAAAATAATAATTAAAAAAAAATCGTTCGCCCGCTCCATTTTTTAATGAAAAAATTCGAAGAACAAGTAATCAATTTATCTTACAATTTCAACTGTTTTTCAATTTCTTAAATTGCACCGACAGAAAAATGTAGATTGAGATTGGAGTATTACCACTGTTTAAAAATTATTTAAAATTATATTATGTGACCTATGTATTTCACGTACGATTTTAATCAGATTCATCGTCTGATTGACAAGTATCAATAATATAATAAATTTATTTATTATGGGAGAGGGTTAAAAAGGGTGTCAATGTCAGATTAAAGCCATTGTCTATTTTATTAGATATGACATGTGATAATTGTCAATGCTAATTATTAAACAAACAATGTTATTATATACCTGTGATTTTATGATTTTATATATCACCTGTCTATTGTGTAATCGTGTCAGGCGAGGATAGTTTCCGGGACTTATATTTGTCTACCAATTTATACTCAACAAGCGATCATATCCGGATGATAAGGTCTCTTATAAATGTGTTAAGCATTTTAGAAATCAAATAATTTTTAAAATGGGTTCCAAGCTGACGCTGTCTATAATACGCGATTTCAAGTCACTCATTACTTTAAAGAAACCTTCCAAAATGGAGATTCTTGTAAGAACGGAGTATCGTTATAAACGAGCATGTCAAGAAGTAAGAGCATTGAACGTGAGGTATATGGAGCTGACCTCTAGGTTCAGAAAGGCTTTGTGTATGAGAATGATGACAGAGGGATACCATCTCTACATGAAGATAACTATAGTTGATGGCGTACGTCAAGCATACCGAGAGTATACCAAAATGAAGGCGTTTGAAATAGCAGATCTTAGAATGGAATTGTTTGGTGAAGATGTTGATGTTGCTAGCGAGTCTGAAGAGGATGAGTAAATTAAATACAGACCACTTATAACCAAACAGCCCTTTTAAGGGCTATATACAACTTTAAAAAAGAATCTGATTTGTATTTATAATTTTTTCCCTATACGTCAGTGGCGTAGCCGCCTATAGGCAATGTAGGCACTTGCCTACACATCATTTTGCCAAGCATAATATGTGTTGCTCAAAATTCAAGGTATTCGTCATATTTTTTCTTCATTTTTTTGTTTTGTTTTAATTACACTTTCACACTGAGTATCATAGGCGTAGCACCTAAAAAAAAGTGGTGCGACCAATTTTTTTTTCGGTGGGGGTTATCTCCCGGTTTTTTTTTAGGTATATGCACACAGATAAATGCTTGTGCATTTTCAGCCAAATTAAGAATAATGGTGTACCTGGTCCATGCTCCCAGTTTTTGGGGGAGTCCTAGTTGCTCTTTTACTTTTAGTTTTCTTTCAGTTTCTGTATGTTGTTCGTTGTTTCTGTCTCCGTTTTCTTTGCTTCGTCTTTGTCACTTGACTTTCGAGTTTTGGATATCGCTTTAACCGTGGCTACC
>MJUT01048335.1:289523-304544 GCA_002080005.1 Gigantidas platifrons
CCAGTACCAGCCCTGGACCTGCTGGGGGGGGGCTTTATGCAGCCCCCAGACCCTCTCGCCTACACTTCGTTCGCCAGCTGGCTATGCCGCTGTACGTGTATCTTGATAAGGTATATATAATCATTTTAAATCATATTCTCCAATAAACAGTAGCTTGCATAAACACCGCGTCCAACGGAGCATTCGGGGTAGATACTAATACATGTATATATAGGGTCGACACATGCAAGTTGTTGTTAACATAAGATTGTATGAACATTGACACGAACAAATTAAAATAAGGAAAAAGAAATGAAATAATAAAGAAATAAAGAAATGTTATTGAAAATAAATTTGTAAGCAGAAAGTTAGAAAAAAGGGGGGTGGTAAGTCCGTGCCACGAGCGCCTGTGGTTGTTTGCCCATGGTCGGTGGTTCTCCCGCTTCTTCCACCACTAAATCTGGTCGTCATGATATAGCTGAAATATTGATGAACGTGGCTTTTAACACCAAAAATCAAATCAATCAACTAAATACAATTTTTATTGTTTGCTAGTCGTGTCCTTTATATTTGTCGGTCTTCGGAGATTTAGAATTTCAAGGAAGTCAGAAAAATAAGACGATTTTCTAAGATGAGAGAGAAAAAAATGTGGAAGTGGGTAGATTTTTTGTGTAAATGCATGGGGCAGAGAAGTGTTATTCAGAAGAATACTTTGCTTTATGGATAGAACTCTTCCACTTAACCAGCACTAAGTAGTAAGAACAACAACTTGACTCGAATCAGAATATTGTGTTCGAGTGGAGCGACATGTCTACCCGCGGACTGTTGTACTATACAAATTCGACGATTAAGCGTGTTGCTCTAGTACAAAGCGGATATCATGATCATCTCATCAAATGTTCTTTCTCCACATGATATAGCTGAAAAATCGCTCATTTGACATTAAACAATAATGTACCTATGCAATCAAGTAACTATAAACACTAACTGCGAGTTCGAATCCCAGTCACAACCAGGCGACCGTTTCACTAAAGTGATCGTAAGTCTAAGATCACTCTTAAGATTTTCTTACGTGCGTTTCACTAAACTAGTCCTAAGCTTAAGAGTTACGATTTACGACTTGCGACAAGTAACATCTCCTATAATGGAGGTAAAAGATATATTGTATATAAAAATGTATTTTAAAAATAAACCCAACAGCACAAAAGCTGATTAGGGGCCCGTGTGGCTCAATGAGTTAAGTCGCTGGATCTAACAACTCATACAAGCTTATCACCAATACGGAGTGGGTTCGCGCCCGGCTTTGTAAATTACAAAAAAGGGTGCACTCGACTCGCAGCCGATATAGCTGGCTGGAATACTGCTGAAAGTGGCGTTAAAACACTAAAAAATCAAATCAAAAGCTGACTACATTAATAATCACATTTATAAAATGTGTTTAAATACATTTTTAATATGCAACTAATTATAAAACTCCAAAGTGGTTTTTTAAATGAATAAACCAAAGCTATCAGGGTAAAAAAATGTTAAGTGTAAAACTTTACCACAATTTGAGAAGAATTTTTTTTTTATGGAATATATTTTAACAAAATTCATGCTATATGCAAGGGGAAATTTAAAAAAATGTGACCATATATATTTGGTAATACATTCACATTCTGCACTGATATTCCATTTGCGGTGCATTTCAATTGCGCGGAAAAAAATCCTACATTTATGTGAAGAACTTCAACACAAGACAATTGTGGGATTTACGTTTCATTAAAGTACAATTCATATTTTCATAATATTTTATGGTTTTTATAAACACTGATGCAGCAACTTCTTTATTGACTTCTTTCCCCAGCCAGAAATTACTTAATATGTAATCCCTGCCCACCACGGGGGGTAGGATTTAGGTAGTTTTATTGCATCACTATATTCACACATATAAATGAATGTTTCATCAACACATACAACAAAAATACACATCTTACAATATCAAACCTTAACATGTACATGTACTGTTGATTTATATTCATAGTGAGTGCTTAACGCTTTAGAATGTAGGACAGAAAGTCACGGACAAAAAGTCACAACCTCAAATATTGTTAAAAAAAAAAATAGGACAAAATGTCACAATTTTCATTATTTGTTCATTTTCAATTAAAAAAAACAAGTGTCTTTGCAGAGGTATTTTTCACAGCATTTTATTTTTTATATCAATTTTTTTTTATTTTATTTTTATTATTTTGAAATGTTTTTGGAGATTTTTTCAAAGATATTTTTGTTTTTGTTTTTGGATGAAGTTGAAAGATTAACCTTTCTACTTGTGTGAGCTTTTTTTAACCAATAAAATTGTTACATTTGTGTGTTGTGGCTTTAAAGGAAGTACATGTATATTTACAATCATTAAAATATCCCTTTTGAAACAACAACTTGATTTCTGAATAAACAAGCAGGATGCATATCTAATTAATAGTTTTGACAACAGTTAATGGTTTCTAATTAGGGGGGGAAAGTATGGCTTCTTTCTTCAGAAATAAATCAAACTAACAATACAGAGGGGACAGTTCTAAGTTTTTTCCTTTCAATTTCTGATCTTATTACCTGGTGCTGTCTGCAGTATGGCTTTTGTGAGCAAATAGGTACCACCTGCTGTTTTTTGCAGAATTTGTATTTAAGGCTCGGCTTTGAAAACTTTATCACATTGAGAAAGTCGCCGTCAAAAAAACTAAATAAGACTTTATCACATAATGTTGTATCGAGTACACCTCCCCACTGACAAAATGCCATGAATATTCCAGTATATCACTAAAAGCAATGATGGAATACATATCCAGAGGTCACCACATAGTTTTAACCTAAGCAAAACAGGTTGCATCAAGATCTTATCACTATCAAATGTATCAATTTAACTATCTGCTGTAGAATTTAATGTGGGGAAAAGAAATGTCATGAACATACAAGCAAACTTGGACTTTGTCCTTTATTTAAAATTGAAATTTATGACTTTTTGTCCTATGTGTATTAAAATAATGATTTGTGACTTTTTGTCCTATCAAAATTGTGACTTTCTGTCCCTTTACCAGGCTTTATAATCAAGGATTTATATAGTATATACATGTACTATATAAATCCTTGATATAATCAATAAAAACTACCAATGAATTTTAACATTTGGACTGCTAAAATATCTGTTGCCTTCAAAATTATTGGTTTTTTTTTATACATGCATGTTCCACTATTTTTGTTTAATTTATATTTCATATATTTGTATAGAAGTTATTCTTATATTTTTTGTTTTCATTTTAAAGGCTGACCAAAGAGGCGAATAATCCATATTTGCATCGTCAGTCATACCGCAAAATGCAGAAAATGTTATGAGTAAATCAAATATATTCTAAATAACAGGTAATCCACGCAAATGTAAAAAAAAAAAAAAAAAGTCCGGGGTATATTTTACGGGCAATTGTATTGCTATTTCTCCGTGCAAAAGTGATACCTGTTAATCCCCAAATCCACGCCCCCTCCAAAATTGGAAAAAATCACGATTTTTCACACGAAATACCCCAAAAAATTTCGCTCCTCCCTCCGCTCGGCGCGATTTTTTTTTAAGTGCGGCCCCCTAACTTGAAATCCTGGATCCGCCCCTGCATACACTCGTTAATAAAATATGTTGATATTGTAAATACAGAACTGATAGAAAGTACACTGAAACAAACAATATGTAGCTGTTTTTAATAATGATTTTTGATGGCTCTCGAAATATAAAAAGTTTCGTGCATCTAATATTTATTGATTGCTTCATTTGATTAATGTTCATATTAAAAAAAAAATATAGATAGCAATTCTTCTCTTCAAAAATAGGTTTACGATTTACGACTTACGAGTACCTTCCACCACTCTTAACTTTGCATCACTTTTTATCATAAGTTGTAAATCCTAACTATTTGTGAAACGGTCGTAACTCTTAAGAGTACACTTAAGTCTACGACTTACGACCTTTAGTGAAACAGTCACCAGGTGTACTCGACACAACATTATGTGATAAAGTGTGTTAGTGACTTGCCGTAGGTCAGTGGTTTTCTCCACCAATAAAACTAACCACCATGACATAACTGAAATATTGTTGAAACTAGCCTTAAACATCATAACCCATTGGTCAAATATCACTCCCTTTTCCAACAAAATAACAACTACAAATGTATTCTGTCAACAGTAACCTGAAACAAATGTTTCAAGTCCATAAAATTGTACATATTACCCTTGCCATTTTGCATTAAAAATTTCATGGCCAAAGCTTCAGCAGAAATAATATGGATTGATTACGATTATTGCTCAACATCTAGGGAGCAGTATTTCAGCTATTTTCAGGAGAGTTCAAAAATATACAAACACAATATAGAAATAAAAGGCCGTTGGCCACTGGTCCCCCGACGCCAAGGTTATATCGTAAGATTAAATTTTGAAACTACTGTAAACTAGAGGGTCAGGTGAGCCTGTATCACTCATAATTCTGAAAGGGGACCATTCAAGGACCATTTTTAAGTAAAAAAAAGGGGAGTAACTCTGGTTAGATTTGTCGAAAAATCATCATTATCGAACTTGACCTAGATATTCATGAGATACAATTACATACCAAACCTAGTTTCAATCTGACTTTTTGTTCACAAGTTATAATTTGGAAACTAAAATATTAGCAATTTTGAAGTAAAAAAAGGGGAGTAACTCTGGTAAGATTTGTCGAAAAATGATCGCTATCGCACTTGACATAGATATTCATGAGATACACTTACATACCAAACCTAGTTTCAATCTGACTATTTGTTCCCAAGTTATCATCTGAAAACAAAATATTTAGCAATTTTGAGGTATAAAAAGGGGCACAACTCTAGTAAAAATTGTCGAAAAATTTTCATTATCGAACTTGACCTAGATATTCATAAGATACACTTACATACCAAACCTAGCTTCAATCTGACTTTTCATTCACAAGTTATCATCTGGAAACCAAAAAGCACACGGACGGACGATACCCATTTCTATAGTCCCCTTCAACGAAGCGTCGGGGGACAATGAGAGAGGGACTAGCAGCCTGGACAACGACCCTTGACTGTAAATGGAAAGGTATGGATGACAAAATTTAGTCTTCTGTACCCACTACAATGCACCTACTAAAAAGGTCTTTCTGTATTTTTCCCATCCTCATCTAGCTGGCATACCTATCTGCCTACTGCGGACAATAGGTAATGCTTGCTAGAAAATGTACAGGAGAGCAACAAAACATTTCTATAAATAAATTAAATATAATATCTTGTATTTAGGAGTATAAATACTGTGAACATATGATCAGTGTTTGAAAAGAGCTGCCATGCACTGGAATTTATTTCCTTATTAATTTTTGTGATGTTATGGTTTTACTGTACTATGTACTATGGGTGGACCTTAGGAGGGTACAAGCCCAATTGCTGTCCTCTGCAAAACCTGCAGTGTGTTGTTGCTTGTACTTGAACAGCCGAGAGTAGAAGGGCTAAATTGGCTTAAGGCTGGCCCTGTATGTACTATGTAAAGGCAACAGAAATGACAAAATTCTGAAATGATTCTGACCATGAAATTGTTAACCCTTTATGACAAGGGTTCCCACAGACAATCTCTAGACATGGCGGTATCCCTTCCTCAGGAAGAAAAGAGATAACATTGCAAAATAACCACACAGTACAATTTTCTAAGATCCTCAGAAAAAGATAGGCATAATATATCAACACAGGTTAATCTCCTAAACTTTATTTTCTGTTAAAACTTATAAAATTGCTTCAACATGACAGTAAATTATGAACACATTGATATGAAAAGTTATTGTTCCAAGAATGAAAACCCAATGACATGTGGAATATCTCATTAAAGTTTAAACATTGATAAGTTCTCTCTCTCTTAGTATCATCTACAAAATTAATAATGGTAATTTTTTGGGCAATACGAACATAATATTTGTGCTAAGATTGGTACTATGAAAATTCACACATTTAAAATAATCTTTATGTGAAATTCTTTGAATGCATGTTTCTGTGAATTGCCATTTATCTTCGAAATTACATATATCGAAAACACACTTTGAACAATGAAAGATGATAATCTGTAGTCAGTACAGACACTTAAATCAATTAAACTTTACTTCAAGACATTATATATGACCCATCATATACAAAACGATAACCTTGAAATATTTAAAATCCATGAATTAAACATAAAATTATAATGGGGGGGGGGGGGGGAGTAGTGGTAAATATTAAAACCATGACCTCTGTAATCTCTCTACTAGTAGTGATAAAAATGGAATTGAGCTATATATTCAATGCTCATCATCAGAAGTGATTAACAAGACGATTACCAGTTCTGCCATATTGGACATTGTCAATGAACATGAGATTGATGAAAAAAAATCAAATTTATCAGAAAAAGGTTTGCAAACATATAGAAAGTACACAATCTTATTTAGCAATGCATTATCTTCACATTTTAGTCAATAATATGGACATTATTGATCTATTTAAACTGTTTTTTGTGTTTAAAAAAAAAATATTTTGAGTGTTGGCCCTATTACAACATTTTCATGTCTAAAAGCCCATCTTTATCAATTAGGATTTTTTGCACCCTAACTATTATTATTTAATTAGAAATGTACATAGGTTTATACTATTTTTAAATACATGTACCATAAAATATACCTAATTTGTTCAGAATAATGAACATAAAAGTTATTAATGTGTAGTTTACATCCTGCCATCTTATCAGTGTCTATCGACTACATGTTAAGCTCCCCTATCAATCTCCCATGACATCATATTGTATGTGCCATACCACAATATAAATCATAACAAAATTCAGTTTCAGCAGCCCAAAGCTTTCAATGTTCTTGTTACTGCAGACACTCTACAACTATCATTGTCTCAGTGACTGCCATATTATATAATAGATTGGATTAAGGAGTATTTTGAAGACATTCATAAAACATTCCTGTCAAGTTGAGTTTTTTCCCCTTCATATTTCCACCAAATGATAGCTATTGCTCAATGTTACAGCCATATTTGTTGTGAAATCACAATAAGTATGCAACTTTTTGTAGAACCATTCATAGCCAAGCTTATTTTAATTTGGCCAATGGTTTCTCAAGATAATATTTTTAACGAGTCAATTGGAAATTGTTTTACAACATGGTTGCTATTTTGTGTTCTCCCAGCGTAAGAAGAGTTTTAAGATACCAAAAGGGTAATCTTTTTGTTGTTCTAAAGGTGACATTCCAACAACCAATCAAAAGGAAGCTAATATCCACTTTCAAAAAGTTTTAAAACAGAATTCGGAGATGAGTGTAAAATAAAATCTGTATTTGCTGTGAATGAATAAAAAAAGGAATTCAACACAGAAAATCGGAAAGTGGCCGAATAGAAAGAGGAAGAAAATCAGATCTATTATATAGAGGTGCCCTTTAAGATAGGTTTAACAGTAAATTGTAAAAAAAAAAGAAAAAGAAAATACATTTTATTTTAAGATTGAAGTTTAATATCTCTTTAAGTGTATTGATGCATATACAAATTTACGATTTGTTACCAGATGCATCTCAACTACATAGATCAAATATCTGTGAAGTAATCTTCTAATGTGATCAATTCAGTTTATAAAGATGAATTTACTTATAGCTGCCAGTATGAAAACCCACTGAGGTTGCCATGACAATATATTATAAATGGAAGAAGAATATTTGGCCTTAATCAAACGAGTCCAGCTAAGACCAAGATGTACATCTTGTTTGACCAATATTACATGATGTCTTACAGCCAAATATTTTATCAAAAGAAGACGTTATTGCCAGTACGAAATTGCTTTAACTGTGAAATGGAACACACACAAAAATAATTAATCCTCCAAATTCAACTATTACACTTACCGGTACAATTTTCTTTCATATATACACATAAAAACCATATTTTAAATTTTCTATTAAAATATCAGAAAATAGTTGTTTGTTTGGATAACCCTTAAACAATGAAAACATCCTTCATATTTCATTTTAAACATTAACTTCATTCATACAATCTTAACAACTGGAGAACTAGCTGTAAACAGTAACAATAAAAACATCTGTAATGATGGTCTTCCTAAAAATTCTTCTTCTGACACCAGAAGACTGGTAAAAGATTTGATCCATGGAGACCGTTACCACTGTTAAAAAGAGTCTGTGTAATGAAACACAGGAATGTTGAGTCCCCGTCTTTACAGAGACAGTTATAACTGTTAAAATGAAACCCAGTAATGTTGAGTCTTCGTCTTTACAGAGAGACTATTGTATCTGTTAAAAGTCTCTATAATAAAACAGTAATTTATGAGTCTCGACTTTTTTCACTTTTTTAGATTTCAAATCTTTCTTGTATGTTTTTAATTCATGTTCAGTCACTGTCATCGTCTTCCTTCATTTTCTTGTGTTTCTTTTTCTTCTTTTTTTTCTTTTCTGACAATTCCTACAACAGACCAATCATATTTATTTCATACTATTAATACAGGATAATGATAGAATTGTAAGCAACAACGGAATTCTGAAAGATTTTGTGTATTTTCATTTTTACTGAAATTAGCCCAGATCAGGTTAACCAAAGACTATAAAATTGGTATTTGTTGCTTCTCCGCTAAGCACGCAGCATTAAGAAGAAAGACCAAAGACGGGTTGGCTTGGAATCAGGATAATATGTCCGAGCGGGGTGACAAATCTATCCGCGGACTGTTGTTTCAGTGTAAAAAAAAATCAAACTAAGCGTGTTGGTCTAGTACAAAGCCGACCTCATCATCATCTCATTGAAAATTAACTTGTTCTCGCCCTGATATAGCTGAAAAATTGCTGAGTTGGCATTAAACAATAATCACTCACTCACTGGAAATATACTTTTAAGAATGAAATATAAAGCTGTGTTGATATAGAAACCAGACGACCCGAAAAGTCTGTCTTTGTTGAATTTAAAAGCCTTAATTTGTAAGAGATTATTTAGCAGGGTTAGGTTAGGGTTATGTGTGTTTAAGGCCACTTTCAACATTTCAGTTTAAATATGTCGCTGTGGTCAGTATTATTGATGGAAGAAGACAGAAAACCACTGACAAACTTGTATCAAGTAAATCTATCCATAAGTGGAAATCTAATTCACAAATGAAATTTCAAAACCACATTTATTTTAGTGGCAACGAGGTAATTTCCCTAAAATTGTGACATATGAGTAGACAAGCATATTTATTCCATTTTTTCTCTAGTTAGAAAAAGCTTTCAAAGGTAACAAGTCAATAACAAATATTGGATAAGTAAAGAAAATGCAAAGAAAAGTATTGTGAAAACTAAATTAAAATTAAGGGTTAGAGTTATGGTGCTTGACACCACTTTCAACAATATTTCAGTTATATCGAGGCAGTCAGTTTTATTGGAGGAGGAAACTGGAGTACCTGGAGAAAACCACCAACCTGTCACAAGTAACTGACAAACTTTATCACATAATGTTGTATCGAGTACACCTCGCCTGTGTGGGAATCGAACTCACAACATCAGTGGTGATAGGCACTGATTTTATAGGTAGTTCTAAATCCAACTACCATAAGATCACGACAGCACCTGTGCCTTCTCATATTTTACTAAATCTGATAAAACCAATGATTATTATGCTACTAACTTCCTCTGGACTGTCTTCTGCTTCTTTTTCTTTATCTTTCTTTTTCTTCTTCTTCTTTTTCTTTTCTGAGTCACCACTAGGTGTCACTGGTGTTGCAGGTGCACTGGGCATGCTCTCTTCTGAACTACTATCTTCAAACTTTCTCTAAAAATTAAAACAGGTAAAACAATTCACTTAGGTAAATATAATGTCTCATCAATTACATACAATGAAAACATGCTTCTATGAAATAATCCATGGTATCCATATCAAAAATGTTTTGAAAAAACCCCCCAGAAGATTTCACTTTCGACAATTATTCCAATATATTACAAGTTTGTTGTATTCATTGGTCACATCCACTATAGTACTACATTGTGAGGACACAAATCTTGTTTAAATACATAATGAACTAAATACAATTCTTCAAAAGACTTCTAAAATATACATGTTGAACATCTCCCTTTGATCTCACCACGTGATATTGTCAGTATCAACTTAAGTCACTCTGATACTGGAAAATATCGGGCAGTATGACATCACATTATGACTTTTAATACCGATAAAAACAATAACATCAGTTTTGAAGGTCTTGACATACATTATCACATCTTGTCATACCGGATTCGCTGCGATACTAGTGATAATGTGTAAAATTGCCATTATCTATATACATCCTTACCTTTTGTGTAGAAGTAGATGGTGTAGATGGTTCTTTCTTGACTGTAACATTTGTAGAACTGAAAAAAAAAAAGATTTATGAAACTCTTAAGCATAAAACTCTATGTAATTTGACAACTTTCCATCTCTATGCTAGTGATCAGTTTCAGAGTTATGAAAGAAATTCTAAATTTAATATCATTTACAACTGTTCTACTCATTTAACCTCTCATTTCATAAAGCAACACTTGACTTTGAAATAAAAATACTATTTTATGCTGTAGTTCATCTGCTTACTATACAATATATATACTGAAGGGAAAAAGAAACGTAGGGTAACATAATATGCTCCTATTTTTTAACTGCGTGGAGTAAAATTACGAAAACTGGGAAGACGAGTGGCTTGGTCAGTGTGCACTAAAATCGTTGTATAAAGTTACTCAACCGTGCAAGGTATCATGTGACATAGAGAAAGTGATAAAAAGCAAATAACACATGCAGAATAATGATAACAAGTTCGTCAACACATCGTGTCATACCAGTTTATACTCTTGAGGTATACACATCGCTTTCCACTATTTAAAGTTAATTTGAATCTCTTGTAATCCTGCCACGGCTGACGGAAGTTCAGAGGGGTCAGGCTATTGCATTGCTAATGCAAGGTCAAAGGCAACAACAAGTTGCTTTGCAATTTGGTGTGAATGTTTCCATCATAAAGCGTCTTGTCCGTCGTCTGAGATCATACTGGAAGGGCTGCCGACCGTCCGCGCGTAACGACGCCACGTCAAGACAGGGACATCCATCTTGCCCACATGTGTAATCGCCATGTTACTGCCACAGAAACCTCTTTAAATACGGTAGGCAATCATAATCGCCACATTCACCCAAAAACTGAGAAACCGATTGTGCGAGTTTGGTCTGCGAGCTCGTCGACCTTACATTGGTTTTCCTCTCGCTCATGCACGTCGCGCGCGTCGTATGGCTTGGTTGCGGCACATAGTCCCAGACCATTTCCAATGAGGCAATGGAGACAGGTCTTTTTCACAGACGAGTCGCGGTTCACTCTTCTTCGTCCGGACGCATACTTGCCAACATCTTTGAGTGACCAAGAGGAACAGCAGGGTGTCAGGGGGGCACAGCCCCCCTGCTACCGATTTTTTTTTTTTAATTTCCGTCCAAAATCGACCATTCTTGGGGTCTGACAGACTGACTGTGAACACACAATTTTTTTTCAAATACTTTAATTGTATTAAAGACCAACATATCCTCCTGGATTAAACAAACAAAAAATAAAAAAAATGGACTAGAATCTGAATAACATATATACATGGATTAACAATTTAGAAAAATAGACACAATATCATCATGTAAAATACATTCTGAGCATTGGGACCTCATCAACCATACTATAATTACCATTATTATATACATGTACATGTACCATTGTGGTCTTGTCATTCTATATAATGTATGGACATCAAAATCATGGTGGACTTTCTGATATTTAAACATAAACAATTATACATGGATTGAAAAATTTAGAAAAATAAAGACACCATTTAATCAATAATATGTAAATAAGCAGTGGGACCTAATCAGCCATACCATATGAACATTTATACATGTACATGTACCATTGTGGTCTTGTCATACTATACATCATGGAAATCATTCTGGTCTATCTGATATCTAATCATAAACATGATAAACATGAAAATCAAAAATGACCGATATCTTTTTTTTGGGTGAAAGCTCTTCATTCTTATCGCTTTTAGAGCTGTCTGTGTCATCAGAACTGTCCATGATCTGCCATTTTAAAACACATGTTATAATCGCGATCTCGTCTGCACTTTACATTAACTTCTCATTCAATTTGATTTCAAGCGTCTTCCGGAAAATTGTAAAGAGAAAAATCGGAGGTGGAACGATCGGACCTGAATCCGGAATAAAAACGTAAAACCCGGAACGGTTGGCAAATATGCGGATGGTCGACGTCGTGGGGAATGCTTCGCAGATGCTTGCGTTCTTGAGAGGGATAGGTTTGGGGGTAGCTCGCTTATGGTCTGGGGAGGGATATCTCAAGGGTTAAAGTCCCCGTTGATTGTGATAGCTGGTAATTTAACAGGCGTAGTATATAGGGATGAAATCCTCCGGCTGATTGCAGTTCCATTTGTGCAACAGCATCACCTAATTTTCCGGCAGGATAATGTCCGGCTCCATGTAGCCAGAGTTTGTCATGATTTTCTCGCCAATCATAACATTAACCCATTCGATTGGCCTCAGTACAGTCCAGATTTGTCCCCAATCGAACATCTGTGGGACGAACTGGACAGGAGAGTAAGGGGGCGTCGGAATGCCCCCGCTACTCTCGACCAATTAAGGGCTGCCTTGTTGGAAGAGCGGGATAATATCCCCATGAGAAGGATAAATGCTCTGATGAAGTCCATGCACAGGAGAATCAGGGCCGTAACAGATGCACGGGGGGAGCATACGAGATATTGACATATTGGGGGGGTACTGTTAAATTGGTTTCAATTACTCATGAATTATTGATCAAAATCTAATGAAATTTTAAAAACTTGTTGATTAAATTTGTGTTTTTATCCTTATATATTAATATTGAAAAAAACATTCGAATAAATAATATTAAATCACCTAAAATGTTGACCCTGCGTTTCTTTTTCCCTTCAGTATATGTATATTGTAAGAATATGTAAAATCTATTTTTGTACCAAATTTATAAACAGGTATATATGTAAAACGGATAAAAACAATACGGGTATCATTAGGAAAACTAACTTCTCTTGTTTTATCCAGTCCTGTGGTGTGCTTTCATTTGGTTTACCATGTTTTGTTAACAATCCTTTCTTGATCATTTCTTTCTTTAGGGAAGCCTGTAAGATATAATAACTTCAAGATAAATTTTTAAGTATCAGTATAACCAAACATTTTTAAGACAAATTCTTTTCCTTGAAATTAAAATTTGCAAAGATTCCAGAAATGATTCTAAATAAGACAAGTTTTAACATGGAGAGGTCTGACTACATGTTAAACCTAACATAAACAAGAACACACAAAAACAAAGTAAAGACAAAATACTGATCAAGGGCAGTGACAAGTGAATCTAACATACTTATCTATCAATATATAATATAGTCATAGAAATTTCTGTGCCACCTGTCCTACCTAAATGTAAAGGGCCTTAATTCTGGCCAACCAATACAAATATTCTACAAAATGCATGCTTTACTCCACATTTCTGTGTAATAGATGTTTACGGTTTGACAGAGGAGTGGTTAGTATTGTGGTTGGTTATATTGTAGACTATTACTGTTTAGGTTTGACAGAGGAGTGGTTAGTATTGTCGTGGTTGTTTATATCGTCACCCATTTCTGTTGATGGTTTGATAGAGGAATGGTTCATATATCCACATTAGAAGAAGTTAATAACATTGGGATTAGTAATATTGCCTATAAGAACTGTTTTACTTTTGATCTTCAATCATAAATAAACAAACCTTTGGTCCAAGTCCCCATTTACGTGGGTATGTATCTCTCTCCATGATAACCCTTTTTATCTTGGCTACTATACCATGGTCACATGTAGCAATTACTGCAGTTGTCATCTGAGCTATGGCTGTAAATAACAAGACACTAACATTATGTAAGTACATTGATTTGATAGGGAAGAGCATACAATGTCTAAATGTAAAAAAGTACTGAAAAATAACTTTCTGGTCATTGAAATTAAAGATTAATTTTGAAAACAAATATTTTTGTACCATTTTATTGAAATTTATATGCTAAATACAAAATTAATCAGTTTTACAATCTTTAGCATATTAATTTTCATATTCAAATACCAAGCACTTTTTTCAAAATAATAGACTGAAAGTGTAAGTTATCTCCCTTTATAAAACTGTCATCTGTATCATGTTGAGAAAAGTAAAGGAGTGACAAAGTGCATCAAAATGATGGCTCGGTGATTTATGGTGCTTATATCGTGGCAGTCAGTTTTATTGGTGGATAAATCTGAAGTACCCGTAGAAAACAACCAACCTGTCGCAAGTCACTGACAAACTTTATCACATCAAAATGAGATTCTAAAACATATAAAATATATTTTAATGTGTTAGTATTCCCCATTTTGACTGGTGTAAGCAAAGACCTGAATGAGGAGCAACAGATATATTGTCCTACTTAAAATACTTAATAGTTCATATCTTCTTTCCTTCCTCCTCACCTAAAGCGACAGCCTCTCCTTTTGTTGTAACTATGACAATTTCTTGGTTCACCTCAATACCATCTTCATACCGAAGCACACCAGGTAACATTATCTTAGCTCCATAGCAAACAGCATTCACCTACAGAAGAAATTATTCTATAAAGAAACATCAGTGTCTGTTGTATATGTACATATACAGTCAAACTTGTACATAAAGGCAACTCAAGGGAACCTGAAAATGTGCCCTTTATATACAGATTAACATTATATGCACTTTTCATTAATGGGAAAAATGAGACTGCCCTTTATAGACAGTGATTTGTTATATTGAGGTGTCCTTTAAGACAGGGTTGACTGTATTATAGACAGTGATTTGTTATATTGAGGTGTCCTTTAAGACAGGTTTGACTGTATTATAGACAGTGATTTGTTATATTGAGGTGTCCTTTAAGACAGGTTTGACTGTATTATAGACAGTGATTTGTTATATTGAGGT
>MJUT01048335.1:314552-326994 GCA_002080005.1 Gigantidas platifrons
GACACTCATAACTCCGACAGTCATTACTCCGACACTCATTAATACTCCGACCATGCATCCCGGACTGTATCATCATATCCTATCTAATCGCAACTCCAAACAACTATAGGATAATTGCACGGAGTGGATATTGAAAATATGATTACGAGTGCCGCAAAACGCATCAGATTAAACGAGTGTGCGGAACTTGCTACTGCGCACAAGTTTAATCTGAATGCGCTTCGGCACAAGTGATCATATATTCAATATTCACGACGTGTAATTGATTATTATTTATTTCATTGACTAAAATAAAAGATATAGTCGAAAATTTAGATGAACTATGTTTTCAGTGTTCCTGCACATCAATGTTTACTTAGCGACGTCGCTTAGGACATATGTTTTTGACCATACCATATAACATGTTTTACTATATTGCTCTGAAATATGGGAACTTTTTATTAGAAACTTTGGACACTTTTCCTTTGTTGAAGGATGCATACACACAGTCCAGAAAATTATATGAAAACCGGATATCCTCTTGGTATGGTGCTTTACAACAAATGTTGAATAACATTCCTAAGCTTAAACAACTGTCAACTAATCAAAAAGTTTCAAAACAGACAGTCAAGAAAATACTTCTAGAAGCACATAGGCATCAATGGGCCCTAGATAGGAACAAATGTTCTGATGGTAAATTGAGAACCTATGTAAAATTTAAAACTGTTTATGGAAGAGAAAACTATCTTTCTTTGATGTTTCTCCTGAACTTAGAATTATAAGATTCGAATATCATCACATAATCTCCATATTGAATCAGGTCGATATATAAGGGTACACCTCCGGAGTCAAGGATATGTCAGCAGTGCAGCGCATGTGAAATTGAGGATGAAATGCATTTTTAGTCGCGGGTAGTACAGGTCTCTTCAACAAACCCAATTCCCTATGCATCTGATGCAATGGTAGGTAGGTGTCGCTCAATTATGAGACGACTTGATAACTTGAAAAGGTAGGCCATGTATTTTTGCTATCCTGAATTTTGAGGAAAATATGACGGGAATCGAAGAAACAAACTAATCAGAGAAAGCATTTTTATTAGATCTACAATGTACATGAAATTATATTTTCTTTTGTAAAAAAAAATATTTTGTTGGGCTGCGCTGAAAAGCTTTAAAAACAATAGCGCTGCATACGAAAATAACTTCCGACTCCGGGATAAAAACCATGCCCCTTTCAAGTTAAATGGGCAGTCCCATACTGCATTTGGATTGCTAAAAGCGCCAGAATTGCAAAGACTATCGGTCACTGTCGAAGTATTAAGAGTCAGAGTAATGATTGTCGGAGTAATAAGTGTAGGAGTATTGAGTGTCGGAGTAATGACATTATCCCAGAAAAATGTGCATATATGTTAAATGTGTATAAAAACCAACTAAGTCGGCAAACAGGAAGTAGGAATCTGACAGGTCCAAAAACACTACCCACAATATGGCATACCTATATGAAGCTTGTGACCAAATATCAGATTCCTGTCATCAATAGTTGCTTAGAAAAATGCGACGAAAAATGTGCATATATGTTAAATGTGTATAAAAATCAACAAAATCGGCAAACAGGAAGTAGGAATCTGATGGGTCCAAAAACGTTTCCCACGATATGGGGTACCTATATGAAGCTTGTGACCAAATATCAGATTTCTGCCATCAATAGATTCTGAGAAAAATGTGACGAAAAATGTGCATATATGTTCAATGTGTATAAAAACCAACTGTCGGCAAACAGGAAGTAGGAATCTGACAGGTCCAAAAACGCTACCCACAATATGGCATACCTATATGAAGCTTGTGACCAAATATCAGATTTCTGCCGTCAATAGTTACTGAGAAAAATGTGACGAAAAATATCTTGGACGGACGGAAGGAAGGACGGACGGACAGAGGTAAAACAGTATACCCCTCTCCCCCTTCGGGGAGCGGGGGTATAATTAAGAAGGCTAAACAGAAAGCTATTGGAAGTAGACTGAACTCTTCAACAAGGATAAGGTTATGATGCTTAACACAACTAGTTTTTAACAATATTTCAGTTATATTGTGGCAGTCAGTTTTATTGGTGGAGGAATCCAGAGTACCCTGAGAAAACCACCTACCTGCCACAAGTCACTGACCAACTTTATCACATGATGTTGTATCAAATACACCTCGCCATGAGTGGGATTCAAACTCACAACTTTAAGTGATGATATGCACTGATAGCATAGAGTTGTAAATCCAACTACCATATGATCAATCATGATCATGACAGTCCCATAAACAAGTTTAATCACTGACATACTTACTTGACATATTCCTCTATAGGTCTCTTTAGTGGTGAACTACCAGATGGTATGGGTGTGTAATGTGCTGTTCTTATGTTTAATCACTGACATACTTACTTTACATAGGTCTCTTTAGTGGTGAACTACCAGATGGTATGGGTGTGTAATGTGCTGTTCTTATGTTTAATCACTGACATACTTACTTGACATAGGTCTCTTTAGTGGTGAACTGCCAGATGGTATGGGTGTGTAATGTGCTGTTCTTATGTTTAACTTGTCAAAGTTCTGTTCCATAAAAAGAAATTAAATGTGTAATGTGTTCATTTCATATCAATTACATACAAACACAACATCTTGTAAAAAAAACTACACATATACAGAGAAACACATCTAAACCAAACACTGAATGAACCAGAATCTTGTATAAACCAATCAAACACCTGTCTAACACAAAAGTTGGTCCCAAGGAGGTGTAGTTTGGACAGGTTTCACTTTTATCTGTATACCAAATAATAACATGAATGATCATTAAAAAAGATGTTATTGTAAGTGAGCGAGTGGCTGTTGGTTAACATCAATTCAGCAATTTTTCACCTATATCATGTCGAGAACAAGTTAATTTTCAATGATATGATGATGAGGTCCACTTTGTACTACACCAACACGCTGAGTTGGATTTTTATAGTGAAAAACAACAGTCCGTTGATAGACATGTCGCCCGCTCGGACACATTATGCTGATTCCGAGCCAACTAGTCTTTGCTTCTTCTTCTTAATTCTGTGTGCTTAACGGAGAAGCAACAAATACCAATTTCATAGTCTTTGGTTTGACCTGATCTGGGCTCAAACCCATGATCTATTGCACTCGAGGCGAGATGTTATTGTACAAATTATTAGCATCAAGCTGCATGCAATTTCTTGTTCATCCTAATACATATAGGTTTGTTCGTTCTCTTTTTAAATGAATACATAAGATTAAATGGTAAAGTGAATTTTCAACAACAGAAATTCTGTGTAGTAAAGTAGGGTAGATTGCAGACCGAATCAATATCCAGCAAAATTAACCCTTATTTGAATAAACTGCATATGCAATTCCATTTCCTATATAATAAACAAAGTTCATCATTGACATACACACAAGATTTGTCCAGCAAATTTTCAGATGTGTTGAGGAAACCAAGATCAAACAATGCTGTAATGCATATATGCTTAGACAAGGACCTATCCTTTCATTTAATATTATAACAATTTACCTTCAGTAGTAATGGCCAGTCTGATGTCTCCAACTTCTGTACTTTGTCTGATGGCTTCAGTAAAAATGTCTCAGATTGTTGTATATCCTGCAATTTACAAACAAGTCTGACAATCAAATGATACTATGTTTGAAAAGTCAATGTAAATTACCAAATTAATGAATGTAGTGATCTATTTATATTTTTAATGCAAATTCAACACCACAGGATAAAATGTGTATGAAAACACATTCCAAATCTAAAATAAATACACCATTTCAAGTTTATTTATTTTACGACACACTGACAGCAGAAAACTGTTATAAAACAATCAATTCAAGTGACCATAGTAGGCAAGATCTAGTTTACTGGATTATTCTGCTTATGGTACGTCAGACATATCGAAATATGCCGGCCCGTCGGACCTGACAGGTAAAAATCAAGCCGGTCCGACAATGTTTTCGGCATGTTGGTCCGAAAGTCCGGTAAAAATTTGTTTTCTACTTCGGTCAGGAAACAATTTTCTCTTTGTCGGTCCGTCAAACAGAGTCTTTAAAAGTCGATCTTTCTTGCAATAGCATGTTTATTTCTTTAAATAAGCGTTTTCTGTGAATAACTAAACTTGACCATTGCGTAATCCTAATCGAGTAACTTCCCTTAAAGAAATATAATTCGTCCTAAACATTGATTGGCATTCGACTAGATCGGTCTTTAAAATAAACCAAAACGATTATCATTTTCACTATTTGTATTTTGAAAATATATATTCGTAAGTTTCTTTAGATTGATAAAGTTCGTACTCTTCATTAAATATGTTCTTAAAACCTTATTTCTTGGTACATTGTCATTTGTAAAAAAAATCGTAACTTACTGGTCCGACATGGTTAGGTACGAAAGATTCATGATTTGAGAAATACAATACGGACAAACCGGAAACCGAAGGGAAATGTGTTGCCAAAATACATTTGAGTCGGCATCTCTTTCAGAGAGTTATTGGCAAGGAAAACAAACAATACCTTATTTACTTATGACCACATTAACAATAACATTTTATAAAAATATTAAAAGTGTTCTTGTATTGGTAAACCATAATTTTCTTATCTTAGGTGGAAAAAAGGGAGGGGGGTGAATTTAATGTCTGGAAAGAATTTTTTTTTTTTTTAAACAAATCATAATTTTTTTTCCACAAAGACATTGATGATGATGATGATTATGAAGATGAGTGCTATGCTTGAGCTTTTTAATTTTGAACAAATATTGAGAATGTCACGAAATATGATGAATACCTAAAAAATTATTCTTGACGTAAACATGTTAAACAAATAAATGAGTTTTTAATGGCGATGCGGAATATGTGGTGGCATTTTAGGTTTTATTCGGTCAGACAAATTTTCTTTCGGTCAGACAGTTTTTTTTAAATTGTCTGACCGAATGTCAGACAAGTTGTCTTGGATTTTCGATATGTCTGTACGTACTTCAATTAAAAAAATATTATTTATGCATTTTCATTTTTCACTTTTTCTGTACTTACAGCTACATCTAAACTCTCACGCTTCTTCTTTTTCTTTGCTGTAAAAATAGAAAAGATGGTTATTTAACTTATTTAGACAAATAATCATGTACAGTATCAGTGTTCACCAAAAACTTTTTTAACCACTAGACATCTGGGCCAGTGACTTGCTAAAGTTACTAGACCGAATCAGTGCACACTAGACCGAAGATATTTTTACCAGAAAAAGAAGAAACAAATTTTCATTGTTTAATTTTATGCATGCATTTGGATGGTGTCTATTCTAAAGTTGTTAGATCCTGTAACAAACTTCCCAGCCCCAGTTTTGTTCTTAAACTGTTTTTCGCAGTATGTAAAATACATCATTTGTTCATGTTCGTGTAAATGGTCATGTAAATGATGGATAAGACTATTTTTTTATTATGGCTCTTTGATTTTAGGATTGTAAATTTTGTAAATAATTTTATTTTGCAAATATCTTTTACTTTTCAATACCTGAAAGTAATACCTTTTTAATTATAATGACCCTGTTAGTAATTATAAATGCCAAGTTAGTAAACAGTAACTTTGTTTTACCTTTTAAAAATATATTTTTATTAGTTTATTGATAATTAATATCAAACTTAATAAAATAATATTGATACAGATTATACTAATGAAGTCAACCCCTTTAAAATATACTTAAATGGAATAGATTTAAGGCATTAAGATATTGTAAGATGTGTAGATATATATATATAAATATATCTGAGTTAATGCATATGGCTCTTTGATGCTAGCGCTCGTCACTTTCGTCATTGACGATTGATATTCGAAAGTGACGAGTATTTCCCGTACCCAATTCGCCACTTGAATTTTCAAAAAATCATAAAAAAATGTTGTAAAAATCCATTTTTCTTCTTCATTTGCTGATTAAAACTAATTAGTTGTCACTACAATGACAATTCTAAGACATGACACAAGCCGATCAACGGATTATAGAATTTTTGTTTTGATTGCGTAATCTTTGATCTCACCTGGCTTAATTGATTTACCTGGTTAAAGATAATGATCCCGACAAAGAATTCAATCAACGATAATGATCTTTTTTTTATAGTTATGACATATAATGTACTCAAAATGCCACAGTGTTTAGTTTAATAATATTTTATTGTACATAAACAATAGGATTGGACAGCAAGTTATACCAACTTATATGAAGTCCTCTCCTTACAAAATATACACATGAATTAACTCTTTCCCACTTATAAGCGTCTCTGGACGCCTTCCCCGTATTTCCACAGAAGCGCCTCTCGACGTCTCCATATCATTTCCGCACAAGCGACTATGGACGCTTTGCTTACATTTCCGCATAAGCGCCTCTAGACGACCCTCTATTATTAGTGCGTATCGAAACGAGGTTGTACCCTCGTTTTGGACAGGGAATCCCATCATGAAAGAATTATCATTGGACAATCCAGGAAAACCAAAATTACGTCAGAAATTGGAATGTTCTTTGTTTTATGAATGAAAAATACCGCGTGGTTGATATTGTAAACAAACATGGCGGCATTGCCTACAAACGATCAAATACTGGATTGATATTTTCAATCTGATGACGACGATAGCGATTTTTAAGGGTTTTCAGATGTAGACATCCCTAATGCTCTGGATAGCAGTGAGGATGTACAAGGAGACGATGACAGCAAGTCGGAAAATGACGATGAAATATGGGCAGACTGATTTCGAAATGTGGAAGTTCACGACTTCACAGAACGTACAGGACCTGTGTTTTCAGACGGTTTTAATGTGGAAACTGCTTCTCCAAATGATTCCTTTGACTTAATGTTTAATCCAGACATGATTGGAAACATAGTGTGTAACACAAATAATTATGCACGTTGGAAAATGGACCGAAAGGAGAGGGGATCCATTATGGTATGAAATTACTGACAATGAACTTCGTGCGTATTTGGGAGTAAACATCTTCATGGGAATTAACGAATTGCCTGTGCAAGGATTGATGCCACTTCTCTTATCATCGGGAACAAAATAATTGACAACAAAGTACATAAATTGCAAAATATTGATTGTTAAAGTACATTTTTTCATAATATCATCTTGAAATTTTATTATTTGGATGAGATTGGAGGAAACATAGCAAATATTTAATTGGAATTTTTTATACCATTGGAAAGGTAATTTTATCACAAAAATAAATATATATACTTTACTATGGTTTTTTAAATTAATTAAGCCACAAATTAAGATAATCTGAGTGTACCCTTGGTTGATATCTATTTTGTTGAAATTCTCTGAGGAAATGATGCAGCTGATTTTCTTATCAGCTGTGGAGACTGATCATGTTATCAGTAATTCTACTGTGGCTAAAAATACACAGTTATAGCAGTTGTTCTGAGGGGTAAAGTGTTAAGGTTCTCCTCCCTCATGTAATTTCAGCTGATTTTCTCTCTCCTGTTTAGGCCCTTGGTTATCTTGCTCCCATAGACTTTTAAATTATTTGGCTTTACAATCTTTTGGCCTTTGTGTACCCGATGAAGCATGTTTTAAGCATTACATAAGAAATCTATTAGTATTAGGTTTTATCTTTGAATTACAATGATGCATCAAGGCTAATATAATTGCCATACTATTGCAGGTTAAAGATTTGCTAAAATTACCCATTACAGTAAAAGCCTGACAGACATTGTACCAAGTACCAGAGATTATTAAAGTGTGAGAAAAAAGTTTGCTGGCAACATGACCTTTGATCTGATGAGCTAAAAAAAAGTAGTTTTTATCTTTGAGCAAATGTTAGTGACACTGCTATGTACAACTTTTCTTGTCAAAGTATCTCTCTTGGAGTTAGTTTGCTTGTTTGTTTGATGGTGTTTAATGCCACTTTCACTGACAAACTTTATCACAGAATTTTTTACACCTCACCCCGATCGAGATTCAAACTTACAGAATCAGTGGTGATAGGCACTGATTGCATAGGTAGTTGTAAATCCAACTACCATACGATCACGCCACGACAGCCCCCTCTCTAGGAATGTTATAATATTTCAGCTCACATTTGTCCTAAGCCTCTTGACACTATAAGTGAACTTTATCTGGTGAGAAAATACTTGTATGTGGGCTATTTACCATGCCATTATAACAGATAGAACTATAGCTATCAGTTATACTGTGTTAGCCGAGGGATCAACTGATTAAAAATATCTCACCTTCAATCTGAAATGATAAACTGGTTTTATGTAAAAATGGTGTCAAATAGTGTCAGAACTGAATAATGCAATAAATATATCATTATTGTGTTCTGCTGAAAAAAGACTGGGTCTAAGCAAGGCCATCATGATCAATTCAGGTTAATTTTATTTCTATTTAATAAAAAATGTTCACTTTTAACCAAAAAAAATTGTGAACATTCTAATTGAATGGTTTACAGTAAAACTATTTATAAGCTATAATTTACAGATATTATAAGTTTATAGTGAGGTCAAGACGATATAAAAGAACTATTTTAATGTTTGAAATATTTTATTGAATTTTAAAATATCTTTTATCTGTTTCAGAATGGCTTAAAATCCTGCACACAGTTATAATTGTAGATAACAGTATATATTCTCATTTTTAACAATAATAATCCATTCTAATCCAATTTTCTTTACATCAAAGATCACAATCCCTCATTTATAAATGTTTAATATAGCATTGCATTCTCATTCAAGTCTTTCAACAGTTTTAATATGGTCATTTAGAATATAACAAGGTCAATATGTCTAATGTTAAGATGTGCACCCATGTTGTGTCCCCATGAAAGGATCAAAGGAAGACCCCATTTATTTTGTCAAGTTCTTTGAAGTAGGGTTCAAAGATTTAATACAGAAATGAAGTAATAAATCATACATAAATAGCTAAGAATTAGAAACAAGCTATCAATGAGTATTTATGGGTGGTTGGATATCATTAACAAATAGTAGTTCTTATGACCAGATCTACCCTTACTGTGAAATCAGTCAGTTTATAATTCTAAGTTACTTTTTATAATAAATGGTTTTAAAACCAGATGCTCACAAACACCTGTATTGTTCACCTGACTGATTATCATTATTATAAAATTGAAAATTAATGAATAAACATGAAAAACTTGTTTGTGCAAAAGAGCCATGCAATAATCGTTCTTATTAAAAACCTTTCTCCTGTCGTAGTGGCCATCTTGGATTTTTGATTGACATACAACACAGCCTTTGCAAAGGACAATACAATGACCATTCATGTATAGCATAGTTTCCGAGATGAAGATATTTTCACATCTTTCCATTTGGTTTTGGATCGTGGCCTTGTTAAGACGTTGTCTTGCATTCTTGAATTGCATGGGTCAATACGTTCGGCATAGATTCTGAGAAAATGATATTTTCACTTGTAGTCCAATGTAAAAACTTGTGGTGGTGGCTATATTGGATTGCAGATCAGCACCAAAAACACAAATTTGACCATCTTAGAACCATTGGAATTCAAATATTTTAAAATCCAGTTGTTGTATGAGTCACAGCTATTTGTTCTTTATGTTACAGAATTGTATGTTTGCTATGTACATTTCAGCAAAAATGTAGGTCTATGAGTCTTCCAGGATATTTACCAAAGTTAGAAGATTGCAGATTATGGTGTATAGTTTACATCTAGTAAAGACTGATGAAGAATATCTCTAAGTAAACCTGGCTTGTTGGTCCCTATTTTTGTAAGATTTTTTAACTTGAATTATTCTAAAGGGGAGAGAGAGGGTGTTTATAATGTAGTTATAACTTGTGTTTAATCCCATTGCTGGCATAGAACAATAAAATATGTTTATTTCAATAAATAAAACTCTCCCTGATAACATTTAGTTCATTTTATTCAGATAATCAGTGCATTTTAGGTCTCTCTCACATGATTGATTGTAAAATGTACATCCTACATCACATAGATAATTATATTGTTTTACTGCTGCATGGGTAGTCTTATAACAGGGTGTTCACTATAACTAATCTTACTGCTGCAGGGGTAATCTTATAACAGGGTGTTCACTATAACTAATCTTACTGCTGCATGGGTAGTCTTATAAGAGGGTGTTCACTATAACTAATCTTACTGCTACAGGGGTAGTCTTATAACAGGGTGTTCACTATAACTAATATGTCTGCTGCAGGGGTAGTCTTATAACAGGGTGTTCACAATAACTAATCTTACTACTGCAAGGGTAGTCTTATAACAGGGTGTTCACTATAACTAATCTTACTGCTGCAGGGGTAGTCTTATAACAGGGTGTTCACTATAACTAATATGACTGCTGCAGGGGTAGTCTTATAACAGGGTGTTCACTAACTAATCTTATTGCTGCAGGGATAGTCTTATAACAGGGTGTTCACTATAACTAATCTGACTGCTTCAGGGGTAGTCTTATAACAGGGTGTTCACTAACTAATCTTATTGCTGCAGGGGTAATCTTATAACAGGGTGTTCACAATAACTAATCTTACTGCTGTAAGGGTAGTCTTATAACAGGGTGTTCACTATAACTAATCTTACTGCTGCAGGGATAGTCTTATAACAGGGTGTTCACAATAACTAATCTTACTGCTGCAAGGGTAGTCTTATAACAGGGTGTTCACTATAACTAATCTTACTGCTACAGGGGTAGTCTTATAACAGGGTGTTCACTATAACTAATCTGTCTGCTGCAGGGGTAGTCTTATAACAGGGTGTTCACTATAAATAATCTTACTGCTGCAGGGGTAATCTTATAACAGGGTGTTCACTATAACTAATCTTACTGCTGCAGGGGTAGTCTTATAACAGGGTGTTCACTATAACTAATGTTACTGCTGCAGGGGTAATCTTATAACAGGGTGTTCACAATAACCAATCTTACTGCTGCAGGGATAGTCTTATAACAGGGTGTTCACTATAACTAATCATACTGCTGCATGGGTAGTCTTATAACAGGGTGTTCACTATAACTAATTTTACTGCTGCAGGGGTAGTCTTATAACAGGGTGTTCACTAACTAATCTTACTGCTGCAGGAGTAGTCTTATAACAGGGTGTTCACTATAACTAATCTTACTGCTGCAGGGGTAGTCTTATAACAGGGTGTTCACTATGACTAATCTTACTGCTGCAGGTATAGTCTTATAACAGGGTGTTCACTATAACTAATATGACTGCTGCAGGGGTAGTCTTATAACAGGGTGTTCACTATAACTAATCTTACTGCTGCAGGGATAGTCTTATAACAGGGTGTTCACTATAACTAATCTTACTGCTGCAGGAGTAGTCTTATAACAGGGTGTTCACTATAACTAATCTTACTGCTGTAGGGGTAATCTTATAACAGGGTGTTCACTATAACTAATCTTCCTGCTGCAGGGATAGTCTTATAACAGGGTGTTCACTCTGACTAATCTTACTGCTGCAGGGATAGTCTTATAACAGGGTGTTCACTATGATTAATCTTACTGCTGCAGGGATAGTCTTATAACAGGGTGTTCACTATAACTAATCTAATTTTATATTTCTATGTGAAAAACAGAATTATTAATTACTGTGAATTAAATTCATAATATTTCTAGACACACCTGGCTGCAGGTGGTAAGTTTCATTAGTTTACACTTTGCTTTAAATATTCTAAATATAAAATAAATATTTATATTTAAAATTAAGAAGTATGAAAATCTTAAGAACTTTTATTAAAATGTGAATGACTAATCATATATGTTATTGCTTTTTATTTTAAAACTTTTAAATTATGAAAAAAATGGGATATTCAAAACTTTAAATTAATGCATTTAAAATCTAAATTTCACTTTATTGGATTTATTTCTCACAGATGATTTATTTTCTGAATCATTCAGAAAAGGTAAATTTGTAAAAAGGGAGAAATATAACAATTTTAACTAGAACTGTGAGTGACCTCACTGAGTGATACCCCCCACTTGCAGTTTAGTAGGAGTTGCGCTTACAAGGTACATGCCCTCCCCCTTTTCGTGAAAGTATAAGTTGAATTATCTCCTTTTAAATTTTGGACAGCAACCATATTTCTTCATGCACATCTGCAGGTAGTGTACTACAAGTGTGCAAAGTTTCATAAAAATCCAATAAGCTGTTTAGGAGGAGTTGCACTTTTCGTGAAAGTATAAGTGGACAGTATAAGTTGAATTATCTCCCCTTTTAAATTTTGGACAGCAACCATATTCCTTCATGCATAATCTGCAGGTAGTGTACTACAAGTGTGTATAGTTTCATAAAAATTCACTGTGCAGTTTAGGAGGAGTTGTGCTTACAAGGTACATGCCCCCCCCCCTTTTCGTGAAAGTATAAGTTGAATTATCTCCCCTTTTAAATCTTGGACAGCAACCATATTCCTTCATGCACATCTGCAGGTAGTGTATTAC
>MJUT01048335.1:327004-345041 GCA_002080005.1 Gigantidas platifrons
AGCAACCATATTCTGTCATGCACATCTGCAGGTAGTGTACTACAAGTGTGTAAAGTTTCATAAAAATCCAATAAGCTGTTTAGGAGGAGTTGCACTTTTCGTGAAAGTATAAGTGGACAGTATAAGTTGAATTATCTCCCCTTTTAAATTTTGGATAGCAACCATATTCTGTCATGCACATCTGCAGGTAGTGTACTACAAGTGTGTAAAGTTTCATAAAAATCCAATAAGCCGTTTAGGAGGAGTTGCGCTTACAAGGTACATGGACGGACGGATGGACGGACGGACGGACAGACGATTCCTATATACCCCCCCAAACTTTGTTTGCGGGGGTTATAATTATCATTATTAGTTGCAGTATTTTAATATAGCCTTTTAAAATAGCCTGACTATTTATCAAAATATAGCATTAAATATAATTCCCATTATTCCCATGGACTCCATATTCCATTTGTTATGTAAAACAGTACTGGTATAACAGCAGGTATTTAGGAAATTTAATACAACAAGGGAGATAATTAGCTTCATTAGTAAAGACTAATAACAAGGGAGGTAATAAGCTTCATTAGTAAAGATTAATATGTATTTATTTGAAGTTGGTTTCACAGATAAGGAATGTTATATAACAATAAACAATAGTTATATTTGATTCTATTAAAATTAGATGACCTGTATGAAAATAACAAATATAATGTATACACCAAACTTGTCATCTGTGTACATCAATTTGTACTCTTTACTAATTCAATCTCTCTGCCATGCCCCCTTTTCAGAAATTTTTTAATCAATAATACACACATTCATATGTATAAAGACAACTATCCAGTGTTTCACTATATAAAACTTTCTTTTGTGATACAAAACCTTTTTAACTATGTAAAAAAGTTGTTTCAAAAAGACTATTATAAAGTGTAAATTTTATAGTTCACCAGAGATTCAATACACTAACAAAGAATGTGAACTGTACCTACTGAACACAGGGTGTCAAGAGTCCTGCCATATGAAAGATTAGTATAACAGGAAGATTAATAAAGTTTAACTAAAACATTGACCCAGAGTATATGAGTACCAGATATACAGCTTAATATAACTCAATATATATACTATGTGTTACTATGTGTCGAAATTTGAGAATGAAATCTACAATCTCATGTTAAATATAGAAAATATCATTCATGAAAATTAGAAGGAGTACTGTTTTCCTGTCCAAAATCAAGCTACAACACTTAAAACCACCACATTCTCACAACATCTTGCCACTCGATATTTTCTGTTTAAGACAATTTATAATAAAGACTTATTTATATAATATGGCATTTTTCTTTTTAAGTCATCCATAAGTGTGTCAAAATTTTTTACAATCTAAAAATCAATTTATTTACTGTATTAAAAATATTTTAACATTCATGTTCATTGATAAATTACAAATAAAGTTTTACCTTTACTCTAAAAAAAAAAAAATCTATTAAAATGAATTTTGTTGATAAATGTAAGTCAGTTATGGTGTGAAAATAAGGCTTTGTTACTGGATGGAACATTATATAATGTAAATAAGATTCCAACATTAAACAGTCAGCAGGAAATCATGTCTTCTGAGTGCATAAAAACCAGTTTACAACAGCAGACATTGTTCTAATAAGACCAAGGTTATATAAAATCGCTTGTCTTGCAGAATACACATTTACCTTCTTTATCAAATATATTTCCCAAGCAATGAAATTCTTTACAATAATTTATAGGCATGATTTAAATCTTATAAGTGATATATTTTCTTCAATAAACAACAACTAATTTTCCTTTAAGATCTGAATCAAAGCTTCTGATAAAAAGATTTAAATGCAAAAATATTAATAAAAATTTATAAAGTAATATTATTTAAATTTTAGTTTGTATCAAAGTAGAATTTAGAACACTAAAATTAAAACAAGTTATCTTGTACGCTTTATGTACTATGATTTGATCAGATCAGATTTGAACTGTTTAATGCCACGTTAGGGGGTTAGATGGTGTTTAACACCACTTTCAATGTTACAATATTTCAACTATATCATGGCGGTCAGTTTTATTGGTGGAGAAAACCAGAAAAACCCTGAGAAAACCACCATCCTGTCACAAGTAACTGACAAACTTTATTAAATGCCACTATAAAAACAGTATTTCAGCTATATGGTGGTAGTGGTGGTCTAATTAAAAAAACAAAGTACCTGGAGAAAATCACAGGAAACTTATAAACTTTATCACACAAAGTCATATTTAATACACCTTGTCAATGGTGAGGATGGAAGTAGTATCATACACTGAGCCTATAAGTTACCCTAGATTAATATTAAATTACTATATGATCACACAGACAGCTGTTTCTTTTCTTCCAGAAACATGAACACCAAGTCAAATGTTGGTAGTTACAAAATTGAACAAAGTTAGACATTTACCCATAAAATAAATACAGTGTATTGTTCACAATGGTTTGTATTTTTTTACTTTTACTTTTAACCATTGTATTGTCTGTCCTTTGATTTACAGCTTCTGATTACCCCTGTGGTATCTTTACACTTTTAACCATTGTATTGTCTGTCCTTTGATTTACAGCTTCTGATTACCCCTTTGGTATCTTCAAAAATAGTCCATTATATTTTTGGTCAAAAATTAAATTAAAGAGATGATTTTCCAAATTTCGATCCATATCTGTTAGTTCACTTTTATTTATATATACATTGTTATATATATATATCCCAGGATATATATATTCCTACTTCTAACTGATTTTTCAAGAAGATGATTACAAAAATAGAAACTAATTAATATACAGAAATTGTACTTTATTTTAAATTTTAATTCACTTAAAATACCAAAAAAATTGTTAACTTTCATAAAATATTCAAATTGCTTTTAAAGTCTTCAGAAACCGTTATGACTTAAAAAATTATTTTACCAGGATATAAAAGAAAATGACAACATAAAATTTGAATCAGACATAACATAATTGATGTATAATAAGTTACACTACTTTCTACACCTAACAATAAAACAATAAAAGTCAAAATGAAATGAACTAAAAAAACCTACAATAACTTTCACTTAACTATTTTATTTGAATTTTAATCTCTTTATCATTCAGCCTAAGGCAATAATCTCATTTTGATATTGTGGAAAGGGTGCACTTAAGATATTCTACCAACACTTCAAAAGCTAAAGGAAAAACATTGTAACATATAGGATTCATTATAGCTTATGGACAGCGATTCAATGAATGGTCATAAGAAATCATATACCAATATTTCTTTTCTATAATAATTCATCTATTACCCACGGTAATAATAAAAAATACAATTATTTTTGACAATAGACTAGACCCTAAGTTAGTTTTACCCACAGGACTATGATAAAAGAAGACTTACGAATTATTTCTACATGAATTAACTTGTAAATTTCATTTAATATAAATAGACACACATATGTTTGTAATGTATTACCTAGTCTGTTTCAACAACAAGTACTTTGAACTAATCAAAGGAAGAAAACAATTCCAGTACTGCCTGAAATATTTTGGAAAATTAGAGGCTCGTCTGAATCTATATTACTATATTAGTCATCTATTAATAATTTATCTTTAATAAATGTATGTCCAGTTTTGGCTCAGGGATTTCAGATTACCACCAAAAAAATGTTCATATCCTAGAGGACCATCCAAAGAAGTATGATACAACCAAGGTTTCTTTTAAATGGTTCATTGATTTGAGAGAAGGATATTTTTTAAACCTTTAAATGGTGGAGACCTTGCCCTTCTCTATTTTTAGAGGGTAATTACCCTTCAAAAACAGCCTTTGCAAATGGAGGGGTAATGACCCTTCTAAAAAGTCTAATTTATGTGATATTTGTAAACAGACAAAGAGATCTTTGTAAATGAAGGGGACAAAACTCTTCAAAAAGTTTTTTTTTGTAAATGAAGGGGATACAACTCTTCTAATGAGTGATCTTTGTATATAAAAGGGACAAAACTCTTCAAACCAGCTCGTGATCTTTTGTAATTGAAGGGGATGCAACTCTTCAAATCAGCCTATGTGATGTTTGTAAATGAAAGGGAAAATTAGCATATTTTTTTTTTCATTTCTTCTCTGAATATTTGTTGATTGTTGTTTAACCTCAAGTGCACAATTTTCAGCCATATCATAGCAAGAACAAGTTACTTTTTTATTAAATGATGATGATGTCTGTTTGTACTAGACCATTTTGAGGGAGAAAAAAAGAAGATCATGTCCTCCTTTATATTTAGATAAGTTGGGTCTGTCTATGATGCGTCACACTACCTAATAAGTATTTAAACAGCAAGGTATGCATGTAATATGACTCTTCTGTGGTCAAAAACTGCATATCAAACAGGCTATAAATCAGTACTTTTTTGGCATGACTGTTTTAATATTATTTCAAGCAACAAAAATTAAATGATCAAAATCCCCTCACAATTTCAGATATCATGAAAGAGCATAACTGTGCTATTATTGAAGGTGAACCACTTTCATTTTATTTCACATTGCTTCAGCTTTCATCATACCTACACAATTTACAAACATAATGATATGACTCAAGTTTACAGGTAAAATAGGATTGTTAATTTGTGCTGATTCACAAAACTATAAATTTAATACATTGATTTATTTCTTAATAGTTCAAAAGAGACAATTTGCACTATAATCAAATTTTATCAATTAATTTCAAACAAGTAATAAATCAAATTACTTTCCTACATAAGTTATACACTTTCCCCTAAGAATTACAAGACACATCTTAAAAAGGAATAATTTGTAAAAACTGAGTTTAATAAATTTGCTATATCTTTTATAAGCTGTATATTTCTGGTTTCCAGTTTCACAGCCATTGTTATATTATGTATGTAGTGATAAATAAAATGGGTTTACATGAAGTAATGTTCCTCCTCTCCCTCTTCCTTTGGATATTTATTATTTAATTTATGTAATACAAGTACAGATCCGTAGCTCTTATGACCTTTTTTTACCATACAGTCACACAAAAACAAAAGAACTACGGTTCTGTATCTAGATATTGTCCTTACCTGCCGTAAATCAAGTGTAATTGTAACATAGTTATATTTATAACCATTAGTAAGCGTTGGACTCTGCCACCATCGATTACTCCCGTCTATAGCATTCTGTATTGGGTGCCATTGGCGTCTGTCTTGGCTTCTTGCATCACACAAGTCACATTGTCTATTTTCACCAGGAAATATTTTGACATGTTCCACCAGCTTACAGAATTTTTCAGAACCATCACGACCACACGTGGCATTGGTTGTTATTATCGAACGTGTGGCCAAATTCAGAATATCAGGAAATAGAGCTCTAGCATCTAAAATGAAAAAAAAATAAATAAATAAAAAAAAATGTTACATGTTATTTTGTCCAGACATTTCTTTCCAATACCATGTGAAAAATCACTAGAGGATATTAAGGTTGTACCTTACACTTCAGGTAAAATTTGATCTGCTTGTTGAATTTTTTTTTTTTTTGGCAGTGTGTTTGAATATATCCACTGTAATAAATATCAAAATTTTAGCAAATTCCAGCCAACAGACTCAGAGCTATAAATTCACTAGCCACATAGTGTCTTTTCTCTCTGTGGTTTTGATCACCGAGATGCTTGAAATCTGCATACAAACATCATATGATCAAAACATTCAACTGATTTTAAAGAGTTACCTCCCTGTAGTGTTAGGTACCACCTTAACATAGTACTGATCCTTCAATATTGTTATTTAATTGATGTCAAAAAAGATTATCAATCAATCAATCAATCCAATATTGCATAACATCATTGACAATATACTTCTATCATTACTGTATTTAAAGAGTTATGGTTATGGTGTTTAATGCCACTTTCAATAATATTTCAGCTATATCGTGGCTGTCAGTTTTATTGGTGGAGGAAACCGGAGTACCCAGAGAAAACCACCGACCTGTCGTAAGTCACTGACAAATTTCTTCACATAATGTTGTATTGAGTACACATCGCCATGAGTGGGATTCAAAGTCACAACTTTAATGGTGATAAGCAGTAATTGCATAAGTAGTTGTAAAAGTTGGGTTTGGTTTATGGTATTTAACGTCACTTTCGACAATATTTCAGTTATATCGTGGTGGTCAATTTTATTGGTGGAGGAAACCGGAGGACCTGGAGAAAACCACCGTATTGCATTTATATTGATATGTATTGTTTAAATGTGAAATTATAAGAATTAAAAAGATACTTTTCAAATATTTTATTTAATCTACCAGCAGTCTACCGGTAATTAAAATTAGGTGTTAGTTGTATCATTTGCATTTTTCATCTTACAACATAAGGGCAATATCATGCTATCTTTCATTCATCTTTGACTGTCCAATTATATGCAAGACAGTAAAATATATTAATTAATTGATGACATCTCCTGAAGGGTACTCAGTTTTGACAATCAAAGATTTAGCAGACTCGTCACTGATTGGTCGGTTGTAAATATGAAGCCTGACATGAACCTTAATACGGAATATCGTCAGATGTTATTGTTTCGCCAAAGAAAAAAAATTAAAAGATACAACACACATCTAAGTTTAATTAGATTGATCTGGTGGTAACTTGATTGTTCTGCTGCACTGAAGACGTTACAGGAAACTTCACAGAGGAATTTGACACCTACAAATACAAGCAGTTGTTACACCATTATCTACTTCAATGATCATGTGTTGCCAAAATTATTTGCAAGCTTTCATTCCTTTGAAAACAATTAAACAGGCAGTCATTAGCAACGTTATAGATCATATATATTGGAAAAAATATATACTTTATGTACATGCAGACAATCAACATCATACTGATTCTTTCCTTTTAATTGATCAATGTTAATGTTTAAAACATAAGTAAAACTCTGAACAGCCAGCTTTTTTAACAAAGGTATAATTATAATGTATATAAATATGTCCCACAACCACCACCCTGTAACATTGGTTTGTAAAATCTGCTACAAGAACAGAACATTCATTAATACTAGTTGTGATAAAACTTCCATATAAATTTCAAATAAATCCATAAATAAGTGACAACATCAAAGACCTCACTAGGTAATATGTCTACTATTTTATAAAGTTTTTAATTTTCCAATATATCTCATTTACATATTTTTATGTTAAAGCTAAAAGCAGCTCATGAGGTAAAAAAAAAGTAATAATATATCAAAAAAGTTAACAACATAAACAAACAAAAAGTCAATCACTAAGAAGAATTTCTTTACAAAACATGTCAATTTATTTGCCATAATTATGTGTAGTTGGCAATTTTTGGGTTGAATATTTTCAGACATATTCATAGCAAAAACAAAATCAACTAGGAAGAACTGTTTTAGATACCTAAAACTTATGTCTCCCCTTAATGCGGCCATCTGTATAACAACCTATCTCGAAAGACAAAAATGTTATGGCCCGGACAAGAAAATACTATTCAAAAAACAATTATTTGACCTTGAGGTCAAAGGTCAAGGTCCCATGAAGGTCATTACGGTATGTGACACACCGCTTTATGGTCAAGCACCCACATACCAAATAAATACTATTTAAAAAACAATTATTTGACCTTGAGGTCAAAGGTCAAGGTCTCACGAAGGTCATTACGGCACACGACACACCGCCTTATGGTCATGCACCCACATACCAAATATCATTGACCTATCTCAAAAGACAAAAATGTTATGGCCCGGACAAGAAAATACTATTTAAAAAACAATTATTTGACCTTAAGGTCAAAGGTCAAGGTCCCACGAAGGTCATTATGGTATGCGACACATCGCCTTATGGTCATGCTCCCACATACCAAATAAATACTATTTAAAAAAACAATTATTTGACCTTGAGGTCAAAGGTCAAGGTCTCACAAAGGTCATTACGATATGCGACACACACCCACATACCGAATATAATTGAGCTATCTGGAAAGACAAAAAAGTTATGGTCCAGACAAGCTTCTCTGAGAAGAAGCAGAAGAAGCGGAAGAAGAAGAAAAAATCAGACTAAAACAATGTCTCCCTTTGTTCGAAGGGGAGACATAATTATGGAAATCGGTCTTTAATTTGATCAAATGCAAACTTCTTTTTTTAATCTGTATTTCCAACAGACATCTAGCCTTATTCCTAGTGTCTTAGTTATTATTTCTTTAACATTTATTTGTAAACTAGAAAAAAAGGTCTTATTCTTAACAAATGAAGGAAATATTTTTTTAATCTATTCTGATCTGCCTGCCTGGTGACTTTCACTATATTAGTGAAGACACAAATATGTTATTTTTTCAACATGCCATAGTCTGCAACATTACTATGTAATGGTATATATGTATTATTAAGGGGGCCAGTTCTGTGGATTCTTTCATAAAAATGTTAATGTAAAAATATCGTCCATCAGATGTTGAAATCTTAACCAGGGCTATTATCAATTTTTATCAACACTGGTGTTTTAAAGTAATCCATATTTACCTGGTATATGACCTAAATATACTTACCGACTACAATTTATAAAATCTTTATTCTGATTTCTAAATTTGACATTTTAAGATGAACCTGATAACATTTTCACCTCCTACAAACATTAAACCACATGGAGGAACAATTAACATCTAGATAATATGATCTTGGCACACATACTTCTACCAAGATTTAACATTTCCTCAATACAACTGTCATAACAGCCATTGATAAGTCAAATTAAACTTTAATACAGAAGGATACACATAGAAGTATGGTTTACATGACACAGGTGCATTTCTGCATTTTGCATCAATAAAGGTGTGTCTTACCCTCAAAATAAAAGACCTTTGATCTTTGGAATATCTTTTGCATATTGATGTTTCACCAATTAGCTTAGGTTATAAAAAATACAAGTTTCTTCCTCATTTTCTTCTTGGTAAAATGCCTACTACAAAATCCTTGTATTGGCTAAATTTCTATAAGTTAAATTACAGATTACTAGAATAACTTAGTAAACTGTTGTTTATGTCAATGAAAACTATACATGTACAATAATCTAGGATTTGTAGAACATCTATTATCAAATCAAGGCTATTGTGGATTGGTCCTTCTTAACAGGCCATTAAACCTATTTACTCCTTGGAAATTATAGGTGTCTTCACAGTTATAATACAAGTACCGGTACCTGTGTAATATTATCTTAGTACCGGTACCTGTGTAATATTATCTTATTTACACAGTAAGAGCAGTTGCTATCACATATCCTCTGCTTATGGCCAACGGGGAGGTATAAATGGGATAATATTCAAGTGTTTTTACTTTACTTTGCTGGTAAAAAATGTAATTCCTTATATATTATTAGTTAAAAATTAGTGACATCAATTGTTACATTGATGAAAGCATCTGACTACTGGTAAATAGTCTTTTTAAATATCAAAATTCCAATCAAATTGGTAAGCTGTAACATTACCTAAAGTGAAAGATGATCTACCTACACAAAATGTAATTACAACAAAACAAACTTAACTCAACCTTCTAATTATCGTTAGGCCTATGTTATTTTTACAAATTTGTTGCTTATCGGACAAAATCTAAAATACCAGTTTAAATGTAATGGGTAGATATTTTTTGGGGTAGTGACATTATACAATTGTACTAGGTATAGAGACCCACCTGTCACATCATGAGGGAGCTTTTTAATTGACCAATTTGTCACAGTCATGTCTTAAAGTCATACATCACATACCATAATGATCTGATTAAATTACAAATCTGGATACATTATTAGAATGTTAACCTGTCTTTATGTGAAGACCTCATACAGTTATTTCTTGTATTAGTGCCAAAGAATTCCTTAAATAGGTGTCGACAGCTGCTTAAGATGACATTACAACAGAAGATAAAGTTTCACTGTAGAGACTATGTCTATTTTATACAGCCTTAAAAGCATTAATTCAATCTAACTACCGGTAGGTAAAATTTGATCTTTAATTGCTTCCCCTTTTCTGATATGCAGTGGCTATGGAAGATCTAATTTTAGTGGCAATGGAAGATCTAATTTTAGTGGCAATGGAAGATCTAATTTTAGTGGCAATGTAAGATCTAATTTTAGTAGCAATAGAACATCTAATTTTAGTGGCAATGTAAGATCTAATTTTAGTGGCAATGGAAGATCTAATTTTAGTGGCAATGGAAGATCTAATTTTAGTAACAATGTTAGATCTAATTTTAGTGGCAATGGAATATCTAATTTTAGTAACAATGTTAGATCTAATTTTAGTGGCAGTGGAATATCTAATTTTAGTGGCAATGGTAGATCTAATTTTAGTGGCAATGGAAAATCTAATTTTAGTGGCAATAGTAGATCTAATTTTAGTGGCAATGGAAGATCTAATTTTAGTGGCAATGCAAGATCTAATTTTAGTGGCAATGCAAGATCTAATTTTAGTAGCAATGGTAGATCTAATTTTAGTGGCAATGGAAAATCTAATTTTAGTGGCAATGGAAGATCTAATTTTAGTGGCAATGGTAGATCTAATTTTAGTGGCAATGGAAGATCTAATTTTAGTGGCAATGGAAGATCTAATTTTAGTGGCAATGGAAGATCTAATTTTAGTCGCAATGGTAGATCTAATTTTAGTGGCAATGGAAAATCTAATTTTAGTGGCAATAGAAGATCTAATTTTAGTGGCAATAGTAGATCTCATTTTAGTGGCAATGGAAGATCTAATTTTAGTGGCAATGGAAGATCTAATTTTAGTGGCAATGGAAGATTTAATTTTAGTGGCAATGTAAGATCTAACTTTAGTGGCAATGGAAGATCTAATTTTAGTGGCAATGGAAGATCTAATTTTAGTGGCAATGGAAGATCTAATTTTAATGATGCCACCAACTGCTGTAATGGCATGAAAATCTCCACATAGTAAGAAGCAAGCAGGAAAAGGTTTGAGCATAGAAACTTTTTGATGAAACATTAGAGCAAAAAAGGGCAATATCTCTTTCAAAAAAGCTCACATCGTCTTTGACAAGGTGAGCTAAAAAGGTTCAATCAAACTGCCGGAACAATATGCAAATCTCCATTGAGTAGTAAGCAAGCATGCACAATTTTAAGAAAATTCCTTTTACAAGTCAGGAGGCGTTGCATATAAAAACTTTTGTGATCGAGTGGACTGACGGACAGTATGAGAACATTATTGACATCTGTTACAAAATTACTAAATTTGTCCAAAATTTCAAATACACTAAATGAAGAAAAAATTGGCATTGATCCTGCTAAATACATACAATTACAATAAATGCATACATGTAACAACCTGTCTGGAAATTGCAATTTTTCTATCAGAATAGAAAGCTAACTCTTTAAACTAGTATTATATATAATTTATTGTCTTAAATTGTTGTAGTCTTCTTTAGGCTTCAAATATTTGTATATAACACATTGAAGAAACTAAAGAACTGTTGACAGTGTCACCTAAAACTTAACAACTATTGACAGTGTCACTAGAAACTTAACAACTGTTGACAGTGTCACCTAAAACTTAACAGCTATTGACAGTGTCACCAGAAACTAAACAACTGTTGACAGTGTCACCAGAAACTTAACAACTGTTGACAGTGTCACAAGAAACTTGACTGTTGACAGTGTCACCAGAAATTAAACAACTGTTGACAGTGTCACTAGAAACTTAACAACTGTTGACAGAGTCACTAGAAACTTAACAACTGTTGACAGTGTCACCAGAAATTAAACAACTGTTGACAGTGTCACCAGAAACTAAACAATTGTTGACAGTGTCACCAAAAACTTTAACTGTTGACAGAGTCACTAGAAACTTAACAACTGTTGACAGTGTCACTAGAAACTTAACAATTGTTGACAGTGTCACCAAAAACTTAACTGTTGACATTGTCACCAGAAATTAAACAACTGTTGACAGTGTCACCAGAAACTAAACAATTGTTGACAGTGTCACCAGAAACTTAACAACTGTTAACTGTTTCACCAGAAACTTAACAACTGTTGACAGTGTCACCAAAAACTTAACTGTTGACAGTGTCACCAGAAATTAAACAACTGTTGACAGTGTCACTAGAAACTAAACAATTGTTGACAGTGTCACCAAAAACTTTAACTGTTGACAGAGTCACTAGAAACTAACCAATTGTTGACTCACCAAAAACATTAACGGTTGACAGAGTCACTAGAAACTAAACAATTGTTGACAGTGTCACCAAAAACATTAACTGTTGACAGAGTCACTAGAAACTAAACAATTGTTGACAGTGTCACCAAAAACTTTAACTGTTGACAGAGTCACTAGAAACTAAACAATTGTTGACAGTGTCACCAAAAACATTAACTGTTGACATTGTCACCATAAAATAAAACTTCACACCTTATACTAATAATGTCTGAATTCTTATAACAAAAGTAGCAGTCAAGATTAGAAGTATAGGACCTGGACAACTACAAGGAAAATTTTAAATATTTTTTTTCTAATACACAATTTATTTAACCTGTACATGTAATTACAGTAAATCTCTTATAAATGTGGTCAGTGGTAGTTTTTATTGACTCCTGTAACACAGTAATAATAAAATTCTATGAAAGATCAGTAGTAATGGCTTCTACATCTGGTCTTAGGCAAAACTTAATGGACAATAAAATCAATGATTATAAAGCAAAAGCTCCCATGTATCAAATTAGACTACAATACTTCATGTACATCTTAGAGGTAAAACAAGACTAAAAACTATCTTAAAATATTCAACACAATTGTAGACAACCTCATATAAAACATTTTCATTCTGTTCAAAACTGGTCAGAAATGTTTAAATTCACCCTCTTGTATGAAATTTCATATCTCCTCCTTATAAATAATATAAATAAGTAAAAACACTTCCCCTATGAGTGCCCCCCACTGATTGAGTATGATGAGTTAATAATTGATTATAAAACTTTGTGGATGATTTTATGATAGAATAAGCAGTTTTATGAGGAGTAATAAGATCTGACAAGAGTAAATCATGGAGATAAATGGTCAACAGATGATATTTAAATCTCTAAAACTGATCATGGCTTCTACTGACTTCAACTGTTAGAATTAAACAAAAAGTTGCTACTGTTCATCATAGTAAAAGTTACAATGTTTGTCTATTGTCAGAAAAATAATACATAACAAAAATGTCTATAATACTGCTTACTTTAGAAGTTGAAACTTGAAATGTAACAAATTTGGGTTTTTTTAGCATAAAAATTAAGCTATGAAAAATGAAGGAAAAACACATAACCCTGAATTAATACAAAAATGAAAAAAAAAACTCCCGTTATGGTCCATTCAACTTCAACAAAAGGAGGTTGAATTGAAGTTCATCTTAAGGACATAAAAATAATTCTCATCAATTTGAAATTAAAAAAAAAACTATAAATATTGTATGATGTTTTGAATGATCTATACCTGGTTATCATTACGGAAAAGACCTGAACAAAATTACAAATTGATCTTGTTATTATTAAATTACTTATAATTATGTGTTACACAGTAATTGATATGACTGTATTGTAAAGTAATCCAATAAAAATATATAAATGCATTTAAATTTGAGATAAATATTATGTTTGACAGTTTTTATAAAACATTTAACACCTCCTGGTGGTATCAATTAGACTGGTGGGTCACCTTAGGATATTTGGTAACCAGTAATTGTCATGTTCACAACTAAATACATAATAACTATTTTATGTGGACATGTAAATTGTAATTCATCAATTCAATTATCAGAATAATAACGGTAAAATAATGGCTTTTAAATTACAGTGAGATCAATGACCATCATATTTAGTCTGATGAATGGAAAGCCATATCATGAATGACCCCCCCAAACAGATCATATTACCTATAATACCAGGACCCCCCAAACAGATCATATTACCTATAATACCAGGACCCCCCAAACAGATCATATTACCTATAATTCCAGGACTCCCCAAACAGATCATATTACCTACATGTATAATACTAGGACCCCCTCCAAACAGATCATATTACCTACATGTATAATACTAGGACCCCCTCCAAACAGATCATATTACCTACATGTATAATACTAGGACCCCCTCCAAACAGATCATATTACCTATAATACCAGGACCCCCCTCCAAACAGATCATATTACCTACATGTATAATACTAGGACCCCCCAAACAGATCATATTACCTACATGTATGATACTAGGACTCCCCTCCAAACAGATCATATTACCTACATGTATAATACTAGGACCAATAACAAAGGATGAACCTCCAAACATCAATAATTGGGATCCTCTGGAGAAAACCACCTACCTGCCGCAAGTCACTGATAAACTTTATCACATAAT
Organism: Gigantidas platifrons; assembly: GCA_002080005.1. Taxonomy (NCBI): domain Eukaryota; kingdom Metazoa; phylum Mollusca; class Bivalvia; order Mytilida; family Modiolidae; genus Gigantidas; species Gigantidas platifrons. The sequence goes on from MJUT01048335.1 coordinate 341,386, forward strand.
GTTGTATCGAGTGCACCTCGGCAGTAGCGGGATTTGAACTCACAACTTTAGTGGTGACCGGCACTGATTGCATAGGGAGTGATAAATCCAACTACCAAACGATCATGATCATGAGGACCCCACAATAACATAAAGAAATAGAATCTACTATTCAAACAGATTGTACAGACATAAGACGTGTGTTATTTTCAATGTTCTTTTTAATATCACTGAAGTATCTTATACAGCATGGCATTCACACATCCCCCAGACATGACTTTTTATTCATTAATGAAATACCAAAGAGTTGTACTTTAAGGATCTCATTAAAATGTAAAAAGAAATTACAAAAATGTCATGATTTTTTTTATGAATGTAATATAACAAAATCTCATTAATTCTTTAAGAAATAACACTCTTTCTATTGATGTGTGTGTGAAACCTTCCAGTACCGATCACTTTAATTAATTTTTTGCTCCAATCATTAGAATTGAAGGAACACCTGTGAGGTTCCATGTTATGTAAAGGCTCAATTAAAGTATTAACTTTAATTCAAATTTCCCTATTAATCTCTAAATCTGCCATGATAAAATAGGTCTAAAAAGATAATAATCTATAGCCTTCCCTTATCACCATGTCAACATGTGGCTTAAATCTAGATTAAAGTTCTCAACTAATCCTAAAAACTTAACTAAACCAGATACAGGTTACAGGAGATCGGTTAATTTGACCAAAAAAAAACATATCTAGGCCAAAACTTTTTCTATAAAAACAAACTTACAAAAAACAAATCAGGCAGTTTATGGTACTGTGTTGGACCTATGATGGTCATGGCTAATTAAAAAAAACACAAGATGCTGCATTTGGGCCTCTGGTGGCCATAGGTATTACACTGGACATAATAGATACCCAGGTAGATATGGTTAGAAAATTCTGACTTGGTTACAGACCACCAACAACCAATCATAATACAAGATGTTAGTTGTAAGACCTGCTAACATATAGCAGAAGTGTAAAGATCTCCAAACACAGTCATGGCACCCACAAATATTGTGAATTTGAGGAAGAAGGGAAAAAAAGAATCCACATAGAAGGTGTCATTACACACTATTTTAAGAAACTGGAAGATATGTATTTATGAATCTTCCTTTACAAAATAAATTGAAAACCTTTTAACATGAAATTGTGCATTATCTGAGAAAGAAAGCTGAGAGTTAAGTTGCTATGCATGCTCATGACAAGAAAATTGGCTTAATATTTTGACTTCCAAAAAATCCTTTAAAAAAATAATCATTTCAGAACCCTGCACTATACTTTTTAAAAGTAAATATAGGATTCACACATAAAAGTTTAAATTTGTCATATAATTTTTGTGTGACACTTGTAGACAATACCAGGTGTCCCTAGTTACCTGAGTAAGGTGAGAGATGGAAACTTAACCTTTGGTACTTTGATCTGTCAATTTGACACAGGCAATTATTATTCACACTGCCCAAAGCTTTGATTCTTTTTATTGACAAGCAAAGTATATTTTATGCTCAAATAAATACCTGTCATATCAGAATAACAACTAAATAGATCAGATTTGTACCTCCCATCAAAAGATTAAAAGGACCAAGTACCATAAACTCATTTTGAAGTGGACAATTTGAGAATTTAGCCTTGTCAAAGATAACTGTCATATATTATGTATATTTTTACCTCTTAAGTTTAGATATATCACTAATAAAACTTTTAAATAACACTATATGTGTGCAAATTAATTCAGAAATGAAATGTTTAAACCATTTCTGCAATGAACCAGTGTTAAGTATGGCAATGAAGCAAAACAAAACAATACTCTCAGATGAAAGGTTTCACAAAATCTATGTCAATGACCCCTTAAAGGAACAAACAAAATCATGCAGGTCTAATGTTGTTCTGAAGGAGGTATAAAAATAGGAAGAGGAGGTATTTAATCCTCCGACACATATTCCACAAACATGACAATTTTTACAAAAGGATGTTTGAGTTACTTAGCATAGCATAGGTTAGTTTAACTTGTATTAAAAAACGAACACCCCACACACACTTAAATTTATCATGAAAGAAAATTCAACAAAAACAACCAACAGTATAAATAAAGCATTTTTATGACATTTCTTTGTCTCTCAGGTTTTCATTTGCATTTTCAATTTTTTTTTGGTTATAATTTATTTGTCTATAATTCAATATACATTGTATAGATAATATAAGTCTTTTTTTTTATAATTTATTTTTCTTTAATATCATATTTGGTTGAATATAAGTCTTTTTTTTATAATTTATTTCTCTTTAATACCATATTTGGTTTAATATAAGTCTTTTTTTTTATAATTTATTTGTCTTTAATACCATAGCAGGTTAATATAAGTCTTTATATATTTACCTAATGTCTACAACACACAAGTCTAATAAAAGTGCTTTATCATCAAAATGCAAATTTTGTTCTGACCTATATTTGTGAAAGCTAAGCTTTATTATGTACATAAGCTAAACAATTTTAAGGAGTTAAACAATGAAATGTGTATTGATACTAACGTTCCAGTGTTTACTCTGAACTGTTTGAAGATGAGTAGACAAACTATACTGTCTATTTAAGTGTGGTGTTGACCAGAAAGTTCAAGTGTCATTAACATTCAACCACTACATGATGGCATGAAAAGAATTCTAGTTGACCAAAGTGAAAGCTATAAACCACAACAGAGACAATATTTTACCAAGTTATTTATAGCTAGCCAAAAGAAAACTATAAACCAAAACAGAGACTTACAGAGACAATATTTTACCAAGTTATTTATAGCTAGCCAAAAGAAAACTATAAACCAAAACAGAGACTTACAGAGACAATATTTTACCAAGTTATTTATAGCTAGCCAAAAGGAATGATATAAAAGTCAACAAACTAGAAGCCATTAAACCAATGTTATTAACAAGTAATCATATTATATCTATTTTCTATTACCCCAACATATATATATTGTACTGTGGCTTAGTTAGCACCTTGTTCCTTCATGAATATAACCCCACCAATTTACCAGATCGGTCAGGCAAATAGCAGAGTTTACACTGCCCAATTTCCTATTCCAGTTCTGCAATTGCTTAATGGTTTTACAGTTTTGCAAATTAATCTGTAAAATTTGTATTGGAATAAATAAAATTTGACAAAGTTAAAACTTTCCTCCTGTAGTCTACATTAGTTTACCCAGAAAACCATCATTTCATGTGACAGTATTTTTCCCATAGATATTGTACAACTCAGTGATATAATTACCTCATATAGTTCCTTTTCAAAAGATTTTATCAAAACAAAATTCATAGTCCATCAAATTAAGAAAAAGTTTTATGACTTTATTTTGAACCAATAAACTTTTTATTAGTAATACTACAATGTTTGGTTCATCTTTGCTACCATTTGTTTTGAGAGGGGTTCATGTTTTATTCATGTTACATTGCATATATTATTTTTACAAATACTAACGTCCAACATGATTTTCACCCCCACTTTATAGTGTTACTCCCCCAGTTTATAGTGGTGTTCATGTTGCTCCCCCAGTTTATAGAGGTGTTGTGTTGCTCCCCCAGTTTATAGTGGTGTTCATGTTGCTCCCCCAGTTTATAGTGGTGTTGGTGTTGCTCCCCCAGTTTATAGTGGTGTT
>MJUT01048335.1:351052-376245 GCA_002080005.1 Gigantidas platifrons
TTTAAACTTAACATCTATCTCTTATAGTTTTTGAAATATAAGACAAAAAGTATTAAAATTTTAAAAATTTGATGAAAAAAGGGCAATAACTCCAAGATGGGTCATCAGATTTACTTTAAAATTGCAGGGTAGGTAGATCTTGCTGTGCTGATCATTTTTATCCCATGGCAGATTTTTGATATTATTAACGGTTTTTGAGTTATTACCCAAAAACCTGCAATTTTATCATATGTTCTATTTTTAGTAACAGCGGCCATGTTGGTTGGTGCACGGCATCACCGGACACAATTTTGAAACTAGACACCCTAGTGATGATTCAAACCAAGTTTGGTTTCAATTGGTCTAGTAGTTGCAGAGGAGAAGATTTTTTAAAAAGTTTACGACGGACGACGACGACAAGTGTTGGCAATAGCTCACATGACCCTTCGGGTCAGGTGAGCTAAAAACCCTATATTAAGTGGTTACTTTACCTTTTAATGATGTTAGACATATTTCACCCTCACAAGCCCCTTGTTTCAATTACTGTCAAAATCAAACCTTCAAATTTGAATTTGATCATTGTGTTAGAGATTTGTTAATTGAAAGGACAGTATTGAACAAAATCTGTCCACCGATGTTGAAAAGTGACGACTAAGGGCAACTGACATCAAAGTAATGAAAGAAGATCTGTCCACAGAACCTAAAAAGTGACATCAAAAGTAATGACAAAAAATCTGTCCACATGTTGAAACGTGATAACCAAGGGTAACTGACATAAAAAGTAATGACAAAAATCTGTCCACAGATGTTGAAAAGTGACGACCAAGGGCAACTGATATCAAAAGTAATGAGAAAAAATCTGTCCACGGATGTTGAAACGTGATGACCAAGGGTAACTAATATCAAAAGTAATGACAAAAAAATCTGTCCACGGATGTTGAAAAGTGACGGACCAAGGGAAACTTGACATCAAAAGTAATGACAGAAAATCTGTCCACAGATGTTGAAAAGTGACGACCAACAGTAACTGACATCAAAAGTAATGAGAAAAAAATCTGTAAAAGGTGTTGAACTTGAATAGCGATGACCAAGGGCAATAAAACATTACCTATATGATAATTTTTTGTGATTTTTTTAATTATTATTCCAAGGTGAATTCATAAAATAACCCAATGTCCTATTACATTATAAATCAAAGATTTATGAGACAAAGGACAATTAATTTGTCATATCTAAGTTGGTACCCCACAGTGATAATATCCAAGATTAAACTTCCATTATAAGACAGGACAGGAAAGACACTCTTAATATAACTTCAAGGGTATTATTTTAAAACATTTATAAAACTCAGCAGGGCCTTGTCACTTATGTTTAGACTTAGCCAAAACTGATCTGAATAAAAACAGCCTTCAATCAACAGTTTTAACCAGATGAACATTTTTACATACAACTAAACTAATAATTCTATACACCCGATGATTTGTGGTTTGTAGTCTATTGTCTGGGTCATTGACTTGGGTCTTTATTCTCATGTGGCCGTGGTTATGCCCCCTTAATCCCCTGACTTAACAATACTCCTCAGGTGGTCTCAGTAGTCAGATAAGAACCTTTTAGGGAATATTAAGAGTTTACATCACCTGGATATTACAATAATATATTCTGGTTATTATACTCAATTTAAATTAAATTTATGAGGTTAGAATTAATTTGTTGAGACTTGTGAAGAAATCTGTGAAATCATGAGAATGTGATTAGGTCAATTTAATCTTCACAGACCTATCAACTTGTTAAGAACATTACCCTCTAAAACTTCATTATTAAATAAACCTAACTCTGGATAAATCACAACCATAATAAATACTTCATAACTTTTAAATCTTTTATAAAAGTTTCCTGAATCTATCAGACTTAAACAGTACAGCAATGCAAGTCTGGAAAAATAATATAAAAAAAATACTTTAGGAGGTTAGACTTAAAACACATTATATGAAAAAAACAGGTACTAAATTTTAGTATATGATACAAGCATTTTTTCTTTTTGCAGTGGCTCCAAAAAATAAGAAATTTTGCTTTCACATTCTTATATAATATTACATCTTTATTGTGGCCAAAATTTCATACCAGCAGAGACTAAGCTGTGTTTAAATTGTTGAAATAAAGCTTGTTTTTACTTCAGTGCATGTTCATGCAAAATGGAAGTCCTATAAACTCTTGACTGCCTCACCTTAGGGACTCTCTAAACTATTGACTGTCCCACCTTAGGGACTCTCTAAACTATTGACTGCCCCACCTTAGGGACTCACTAAACTCATGACTGTCCCACCTTAAGGACTCTCTAAACCATCGACTGTCTCATCTAAGGGACTCTCTAAACTATTGACTGGCTCACCTAGAGACTCTCTAAACTATTGACTGCCTCACCTTAGGGACTCACTAAACTCTTGACTGTCTCAGCTTAGAGACTTTCTAAACTATTGACTGCCTCACCTTAGGGACTCACTAAACTCTTGACTGTCTCAGCTTAGAGACTTTCTAAACTATTGACTGTCCCACCTTAGGGACTCTCTAAACCATTGGCTGTCTCACCTTAGGGACCCTATAAACTATTGACTGTCTCGCCTTAGGGACTCTATAAACTATTGACAGTCTCCCCTTAGGGACTCTCTAAACTCTTGACAGTCTCCCCTTAGGGACTCTCTAAACTATTGACTGTCTCACCATAGGGACTCACTAAACTCTTCACTGTCTCACCTTAAGGACTCTCTAAACCATCGACTGTCTCATCTAAGGGACTCTCTAAACTATTGACTGCCTGACCTTAGGGACTCACTAAACTCTTGACTGTCTCAGCTTAGAGACTTTCTAAACTATTGACTGTCCCACCTTAGGGACTCTCTAAACCATTGGCTGTCTCACCTTAGGGACCCTATAAACTATTGACTGTCTCACCTTAGGGACTCTATTGACAGTCTCCCCTTAGGGACTCTCTAAACTCTTGACAGTCTCCCCTTAGGGACTCTCTAAACTATTGACTGTCTCACCTTAGGGACTCACTAAACTCTTCACTGTCTCACCTTAAGGACTCTCTATACCATCGACTGTCTCAACTAAGGGACTCTCTAAACTATTGACTGGCTCACCTAGAGACTCTCTAAACTATTGACTGCCTCACCTTAGGGACTCACTAAACTCTTGACTGTCTCAGCTTAGAGACTTTCTAAACTATTGACTGTCCCACCTTAGGGACTCTCTAAACCATTGACTGTCTCACCTTAGGGACCCTATAAACTATTGACTGTCTCACCTTAAGGACTCTCTAAACCATCGACTGTCTCATCTAAGGGACTCTCTAAACTATTGACTGGCTCACCTAGAGACTCTCTAAACTATTGACAGTCTCCCCTTAGGGACTCTCTAAACTATTGACTGTCTCACCTTAGGGACTCTCTAAACTATTGACTGTCTAACATAGGGACTCTCTAAACTCTCGACTGTCTAACATAGGGACTCTCTAAGCTCTTGACTGGCTCACCTTAGGGACTCTATAAACTATTGACTGTCTCACCTTAGAGACTATAAACTATTGACAGTCTCCCCTTAGGGACTCTCTAAACTCTTGACAGTCTCCCCTTAGGGACTCTCTAAACTCTTGACTGTCTCACCTTAGGGACTCTCTAAACTATTGACTGTCTAACATAGGGACTCTCTAAACTATTGACTGTCTCACCTTAAGGACTCTCTATACTCTCGACTGTCTCACCTTAGGGACTCTCTAACCTCTTGACTGTCTCACCTTTGGGACTCTCTAAACTATTGACTGTCTCACCTTAGCGACTCTCTAAACTATTGACTGTCTAAACTAAGATGTCCAAGAAGCCATGATGTGAACGACTTTAATGTGTCAGTGGACAAATTATCTGAATTTCCAAAAGTGAGATTATCAATATCAACAATATAAGTTGACAGAGTAAATACTAATACTGGAACTTAAATGTTATCATCCACTAATATAATGTCTAGTCATTACCTACAAACAAACCCATGTCAATCAAAAATCTTTAAACAGCTGTCAAAAATTAACAGGAAGGTAAACATTTTTGTTAGTCTTTCAAGTATAAAAGAGGCACTTAAAATGAAGCATGATCAACAAAACCGATAAAATGAATTTCAAAAACATACCACACTCAGAACAATTCAAATGGAAATATTGTAGAAAATACACCCAAAACATATATACAGGACTGCTCATTTTTCTGGCTTGGTACAGCCACTTCAATAAAAAGTGACAGGGTTAAACTTGTTTTATGGGTCTAAATCTGTGTCTATGGAAGGGTTCCTTTGTAAATGTGTTTTTGGTGTTTAATGCTACTTTCAACAATATATCGGTTACATTCTGGCTGTCAGTTCTATTGTGCTTTGTATGAAACAGGTCTCAACCGTTTTTGGTGTGAACAAAAGTGTTATGGAACATGTCTGCCCTGTTTTTGGCATGAGCCCCAATTAAGTTTATGGAACAGACCTGAACTGTTTTTAGTATGAGCCAAAAGTTTATGGAACATATGATGTCTGCACATTTTTTGGTATGAGCTAAAATATAATAGAACAGGTCTGAACCGTTTTTGGCAAAAGCCCAAAGTTTATGGATCACATCTTAACAGTTAATGGTATGAGCCAAAAGCTTGGAACATGTCTGAACCATTTTTGGTATGAACCAAAATCTTATGGAACAGTTTTTTTGCATGATGAGGCAAAAGTTTATGGACCAGCTCTGAACTGTTTTTGGCATGAGCCCAAAGTTTATGGACCAGCTCTGAACCGTTTTTGGTGTGAGCCAAAAGTTAATGGAACGTGTCTGCATTGTTTTCAATCTATCTTCATAGCTTGCTGTAATCATATTTTGGATAACTAAAAAAGATACCGTAATTAAAAAAACAAGTTTTGTACTTGTTATCATGGCAGTTCATTTGATTAATCCTTGAACTGAATATTACTTTATGCGGTTTATTTGATTAATCCTTGAACTGAATATTACGTTATACTATTACAACTTACAGATATCTAGAATATTATCTAGTAGGTAACAGGACCACTTTAACATGACTACAAATTATTGTAGAAATTTAATGCAAAACTGTTAGACATCTGGTATGAAGATATCAATTTGAAAATTGGGTTTCCCTATTAAATTATGAGCCATCTCAGTTCATTTCACTTTATATTTATTCATGTGATCAGAGCTGGCAGTTTTAAATTTCCTTGTTCAGTATCTCTTAACATACAAATTCTTCTAGCAAACCTCTCTTCTTATTTTTGATGTTATTTTTAGTTGAATTAGCCTTAATTACTTTACAAGATTCTCCACTATTAGTTACAACTTTACTATAAGACTTGAACAACAATCAAGTTCTATACTACATTCTTTGAAACTACTCTTAAAAGGCTATAACACTTTAATATCTCACTTGTATAACAATTTTGAGGAAATTCTTAGAATTCACTCATTATTCATATTTGATTTTTGAAAGTTGAAAATTCTGAAGAAGACAAAATCATAAATACATAATCATATTACCATCAGGTTGTAAAGAGCGTTTTTCTCTCACAGAAATAAATACATCAATTACATGTATCAATTTTATGTCTTGCAGAAGAGGTTTATCCTTTATCTGGTAGCATACATCAAATGAATTTATAAACAAATATTTATACTTCTTAAGGTGGTACCATACACTTCAGGTAAAATTTGATCTGCTCGTTGAATTTTCTTATTTTTTTGGCAGTGTGTTTGAATATATCAACTGTAATAAATATCAAAATTTTAATAAATTCCAACAAACAGACTCTGAGCTATAAATTCACTAGCCACATAGCAGCTTTTCTCTCTGTGGTTTTGATCACCGAGATGCTTGAAATCTGCATACAAACATCATATGATCAAAACGTTCAACTGATTTTAAAGAGTTATCTCCCAGTAGTGTTAGGTACCACCTTAATATTCAGTAAGTTAGGACATAATGTAATTAGTAAATGGATATTTAGCAATAATCCATTGTGATTTTGACTATCATGTTTAGGCCCTTAAGATTATTTGCCCCAGACTTCAACATATTTGGCTTTCCAATCTTTTGTCTATGACCGTACCTGATTTTATACCAGAAATACATTGTGTGCACAAAATTAGATATCTATGGTTTTATTATTTCAATTAGAATAGATCAGAATTCTATGTACACTTTAAATTGATGTTCAGACAGTGTAATTTGATGAATTAGTGTCAATTTTAGAGAGTTGTAAAATTAAACAATATTATGTCATGGTAATGGGTTTTTAACTAGCCACCAATGTCATGCTGTGTTACATTTTTAAACTCTGACCATTCAAATAGACTGACTATTCTTTGTACAGGGAAGTGATAAAACACTGGTCATTTGACATGCAGTCATTGTGAATTTACTGCAAGATAAAACACTTGTCATTTGAAATAAAGTCTTTGAGAATTTTACTGTAAGATAAAAACACTTGTCATTTAAAATGAAGTCATTGTGAATTTTACTGTAAGATAAAACACTAATCTTGTCGTTTGAAATGAAGTCATTGAGAATTTTACTGTAAGATAAAACACTAGTAATTTGAAATAAAGTCATTGAGAATTTTACTGTAAGATAAAAACACTTGTCATTTAAAATGAAGTCATTGAGAATTTTATTGTAAGATAAAACACTAATCTTGTCATTTGAAATGAAGTCATTGAGAATTTTACTGTAAGATAAAACACTAGTAATTTGAAATAAAGTCATTGAGAATTTTACTGTAAGATAAAAACACTTGTCATTTAAAATGAAGTCATTGAGAATTTTACTGTAAGATAAAAACACTTGTCATTTGAAATGAAGTCATTGAGAATTTTACTATAAGATTCCAACATATTATCACACAATATCATATTTTTTCTAATATTCAATTTGAAATATTATCATTTTTTATTCTGCACTGACAACTTGAGACATTAATTTTCAAAACTTAGAATATTAAATGCAACAAATATTACAAGCATGTGAACCACTTAATTATATAATTTCTCAAATAAGAGATTATCTCCCCCTGGTTGGTAAAAGTTCAAATATGTACATGTACAATCTAAGTCAATAATAGAATAATAGTTTATAAAACTATGTAGGGTGTGACTCTACAGAATAATGCCTGGCTTTTCTCATGCATTAAACCAGATATCCACAATTTATGTAATAAGTATCTAAAACATAGAAGTACATAACACTTTGCCAAATTTCAACAAGGGAGGTCTTGTCTGATTTGTAACAAATAATGACCAACTTATTTTCTGTCAAACATATCAGTGTACAATGACAATGTTTATTTACATTTTTTATACTTGTTACAAAATTTTTCTCTTGTACAAAATACTCACATACAAATTTCTTAAAACTAAGGTTCTCCTCCCTCAGGCATAGGTGAGACCTGATTTTAGCTATCCTTGTTAAGAGCCTTTGGTTGTCTAACCCTTGCATTCCACCCAAGGATTTTAAAATTATTTGGCTTTTCAATCTTTTGATTTTTAACTACCTGTGAAGGTCATTCCAGAAAGGTGTTGTGCAACTAAATTAGATATCTACCTATGCTTCTATTCCTTACAGAAGGATTACTTACAATGACAGAAAACAATATTAAATGCAAACGTTCACCTTTGACCTTTGACTGTCTTCACTGATCACTTTTTACTCAATGTAAATGCTGATGTGGCATTTTTTTTCTCTCCAAAAGATACCAACCTTAAACTTAAAATTATAAACAGCTTAATACAATTACATTGTATCAGAGTTCATTAAGAAGTGTATCTTTTTTCTTGTATAAAAACAGAACATTTGTCTATTATAATATTTAATATCTTTACACCTACAATGCTTTGTTCAAAAGCATTTAATACCAAGACAAAAATTTGACGATGGAGGTGTTAGTTTGTTCATTGTGTGTGGTAATACATTGGAGGATTTAGGCATTCTTTGTGTTAATACTCTTCTGTAATGTAAACATAAATTAACCTTATCATTCAAATGTTATTTTAACAAATTCAATTAAAGGAATCATTAAATAATCGATAAAAATGTCACCTAAAATATATTAAAATGTAATTGTACCGAGTCCATTCAATAGGAGTGGTCAAATGATGTGGTTCATTTCCTAGTACTCCATAGAATAGATAGAATGATCAGAGGCCTTATAGGATAACATTTAGAGGAGTACCAAATAAAAAGTCATTATCCCCACTAGTTATGAAAAGAAAGTTTAAACAGTGATGGTCATCAATTCCACCAATATCAACAAACCGTGCAATCACCTCTCATGACATTGGAAATCCAGGTCCAGGACAGACACACAGATATGTCATGTAAATTGGTTAATTGGATCCCTACCCTCATATTCTTTTTTATTTTGTTGGGTTTTTTTTTTCCACAAAATGGTCAGTTCCAAGCACAAGTAATGAGTCCAGGACTTGCCTATATGAGTTGCAAGTATCTCTGAGAATGATGACAAAAGTGCAAATGTTCTTCCATTGATGAAAAATTATTGGCTTTCATCAAAAAGTAGTAAAAATGATATGAAAATTAGTAGTTCAACTTGCAATTAAAACTGAAACAACAAAATATTAGGGACTTTCTGTTCAGAGTTAGAAATAAACACATTATACCAAATAATTCACTGCCAAATGGCAGTTTATGGACCAGTCAGTCAATTGTCCACAAAATATTATAAGGGATAAATAAAATTATATACATTCACATAAGAATGTTTTCTGTGAGTCATTTTGTCGAAAAATAGAGGACACTGTGAGAAATCGTTCCACTTATAAAATCTGGAACAAAATTGGTCATATTTTATACTTATTGACTGGGTATGAGGGGAATAGTAAGTTTATTGACCCCGAGATACCAACTATTGCCCGAGGCGAAGCCAAGGGCAATAGTTGGTATCAAGGGGTCAATAAACTTACTATTCCCCGAATATCTAGTTAATAAGTGTTTTATTATACCGAAAGAGAAACTGACATCGCAGGTCACACAAGACGAAGAAAAAAAACAGCAAAAACACAACACAATATGTGTTGGACACCACTATATGCAAACAAACACAAATAAGACATGATCCCTCCTACAAACAACATACGACCCTCTCAATCTAAGACATCTACAATTTTTCGAACCCAGTGAATGCAGTGAACGGCAACGACTTATATTTAATGTAATATGTCTAAATAAAGCATCCCTGCTATTTACAAATTAAAATTCGTCTATGGGTGTGTATGTGTGTGTGATTTATCTTCGTTTAAATAAAAATTTAAATTCTCATTCATCTTATCGAAAAGAAGAAATAAATACAGCGGTTATTTATAAGACTCAAATTAATTATTATTAACAACACACAATTTACATAGGATACTTATTGTAAAATTTGCTCTAGGCTAAATCATCATCTGTGCACACTTGTAGTGTCTCTCGAATTTTACGAAAGCAGATTAGTTCCGAATGTAATAGTAAAGCCAAGTAACCAATCCGTGCACGGCATTAAAATTCTGCGAAACAATGTGACAGTGTCGGTCAAATAGTTGGAAACTATTGACCGGTGAAGTAAACTTCTCGACATAAGCCTGGAAAAATAGTAAAACTATCGAGCTGATTTTTATGTAGAAAATTACAACTGAGGTATAATAAACAAAAATATCACCTGTTTCAGTAGCCATATTGTATTTCTCATCAACACAAAAAAAACAGTAACTTTATGCATGACCATGCAAGGAATATTCCAGCCATGCTTCCTTTAAATAAATACCATGGGATTCTACATGTCCAATGGAGGTGGCCATTTTGTATATTATATAAAGAATCGTGTCGGAGGCCTTGCTATCTTCAAATAATAATAAAAAACGGAGTCAGCCATAATAAAAAATATGACATGCACCATGATGGAGGCAGACCACCCAAAGAACATGAAGGTTGGGGCCTTCTGTTACGAACAGGAGAGCAAATTTCATCCTGGGATAAAAAAAAATTGCCCTCCTGACTTCTAGGTGCCAGAGAAAATGCATCTTCCCAGTCCAATTCCATATTATCAGCACCTTCACTTGCTTCTATATTGATAATAGGAGAAAGGTCTTTCTTCTCAAGTAAAGAAAGGTGATTACCCAGTTCCAGGTATTATGCTAATTGGTAATAGCCTGGAATTGGTTAACACCTTTATTTCTTCACTACTTGAAGGGTCTAAAGGTGTTCCATGACCATACCTATCACTGAGGCGGTGGACAGGGGGACGGGAACCCGGGAGTAAGGGGGGAGGGAAGTGGGAGTTGGGGTGCGGGAAGTGGCAGAAAAGGGGTCGGGAACCAGGATGTTATGAAGCGGGAACATGTAGATATAGGGTGGGATATATTTTAAATAATATGAAACAAAAAGTTCTAAAGTGGTCAAAATCGGCGGCGGCGGTAGTCAACCATATGAGATCAGTCCGTTACAACAAAGTAAAACTGATCATGTTAGATGACTATATAGCTATCAGTTAATTTGACTGCTACGCTATTGTTGCATTGAAAACTAATTTAAATTACCTCAGATTTTTTTGTATTGTCCCTTTAGGGAGGGAAGTGGGATGCAGGGGAGAGGGAATTGGAAGGTAGGGGGAGGGAAGTGGGAGGTAGGGGTGAGGGAAGTGGGAACTGTCTACCCCCCTGTCCATCCCCTCATCACTACTTGGCCTATGCCAAAAATGTGGTAAACTGTAAGGCTCAAAAGGTGGCATAGTTTAATTAGGCCAAAACAAATATGTGTGTTTAGGGTTTCCCTACCTTACCTACCTTTTGTGTACCCTATGTTTTGCCCTCAAAAATGCATACCCTAACATTTTTATGGTCATTTTGGCTTAAGCACCGTTAAACTTTGGACTTCTTCCCCATTAATGGCATTAACTTAATGTAAAAATATTTTGAAGAAAAAAAATCCCTACCTACATGTACCTATCCTATTTTTTTAAGGGATGAAACCCTAAATACACATATTTTTTGGGGGGCCTTAGGTAGATATGAGTAATTACTGGGCAACCTGGATCTAGAAAATTCATTGCTCCTTATATGTGAAGGAGTGAAGGAGCTGTAGACTAATAGATGAGCTTGGCATTGCATACTCAATAGACCTACTATATTGTATGCAGTCTGCGGACGAGTCAGTCTTAATTGAGACCCAGAAGGAATAGGGCGGGTTTCCGCCAAGGTAGGATAGAAGTCATCAGTTTTGTGTTTGCTTCCGGTTCATGTCAGCTGTTAGTGGATGATATCTAAATTGTATTATAGTTATAAAAACACTTTGATCTTGCTGCTGTTTTCCTGAGGATGTCATAGATAAACCGGAAGGCATTATTCTAATTTCGGAATGTTACCGTGACTATTTTCCGGAACGAAAAGAATCTCGCCTATGTTTTAATTTTTCAAAAAATTGTTAAAAAGAAACTGACAAACAGAGTCATGTGTTTATACAAATGTTTTCATCTTTAACTTTAACTTTGGCGAAAATTCCGAACTGGGAGTAATTAATGATCAATACTCGCAGGGTGAAAATAGAAACAGACAAGATCATATAAAGTTTCCGGTGGAATGAGTTGAATATTTTACAATATATTGCCGTCTATGACCATTGTGGAAATTACAGGGGTTTGGTAGATTTTTGGTATGCATGGTAATGAATCCCCCCAAATCCCTGTGCTTTAAAATTAATGATATTGAACAGTATAAATATTTACCTGGTCATTACCCAAATTTAAGATTGCAATATTTGGTTGGTATAATATATAAAGTATTTAATGGATATCATGGTTAAAGGGAAAATAATCTGGTATGTTTGTTTGGTGATCTTGTTGATAGTTAAGCCACATTAAATACTTTATTATTAAATGTTTTGATTACCTCAGCACTTGGTATAATATTTTGGCTTGTTACTTGTCATTGACATTTGTCAGTTTAACACGGATTTAACTTCACTTATTATATAATATACATGCCGTAGCTATATATAGTCTGTTGCCCTGTAAGAATGGCCGTTCGTGTCATTGACCGTCTATCGATACTTCCTGCTTAACACAAATTGCACGCTACTCTACGAAATAGCATGCTATTTGTGAAAAATAACGTACTATTTATAAAAGTTAGCGATATGCTATAAAATATTCAAAAAAAAACCTTGCTATTTGTATGCAGTTTGATATAGATCAAATATAACGTATACATATCAGTCAGTCAGTCATTGAAGTATGCGTTCAGTAAACATGGCTGTTTTTTGCTCTCTTTTTTTGCGTATTATTTTACGTTGATGTGCGCTATATATTATGAACTATTCCAAACATCCATAGGTCTTACTTGCATGTTACGCGCCAAATTTCCCTGGGTTAACATCAGTATCCTGAAAACTGGGGCCATGTGAACCCTACCAATTTGGGGATACATTGGTCAAAACTTGTTAAAGGTTACACAGTACCAAAATGTATTCCTTAACTCAAACTGAATAATCCTTTCATCATAAAACTTTTGCTGGTACCTACAAAGTTATAGATATCGGTGAAAAAATCCAAAGTACTTGGACCTAAATCATTTTTTGACGGGTCAAAAAACAAAAAATAAGACAATCAAAACCTACGGTTCCGCAACTAATAATTCCAGCAACGTTTAGCCAGGCAACATAAAACTGTGCAGCTAAAATTGCTATATTGCGTGATGCGGTTTCGGAGAGCCTACCCTAATTTATTTCGACGTTTGTGCAATTGCGAAAAATGACTTAGAAAATGATGGGTACCCAGTACACTCTTTATGGTGTTGTCTGTCAAAAATACATTGATTAATATTATCTTTTTTCTACCTTTTCAGTTTTTGAGGGTATAATTATTGTATATATCCGGTCGTTTTTGTAGACAGATGTTGACAGATTACACAATAGGTTACAATGGGCAGGGGCGGATCCAGGATTTCAAGTTATGGGGGGGGGGGCGCACTTTAAAAAAATCGTGCCGAGCGGAGGGAGGTGCGAACATTTTTTGGGTATTTCGTGTGAAAAATCACAATCCGCCCCTGATAGAATGTGAATTTCTGGTCAGACGGTACTATGTAAAGACACCAGAAATGACAGCGTTCTGAAAATTCATTGACCTCGGGATTATTAAACAACCGTTAGCTCGTTAGACTCCACGGACACTTGGATACCGCTATTTTCAATGTGCGGCTTTTCCTTTTTAGGAATATAATTTGTGACTACAATTTTATTTTTTTAATCAAAGATAAAATTATAAGTACGGTAAAACTCGTGGAATATTTCCTTGCTAGTCCGTTTTTCTGTAATACGACTTCAAAGCTTACATACACATTTTTTACATTAACTATACACGTACCTACTCTACTTGAAAATATTTATAAAACTATGTCAATTCACTACTTCATATATAACTTTATACCGCTGTTGTATAATGTTATTTATGAGAAATAAACGAATCATGAACCTTAATAAGGGTTCATATTTCAATGAAAAGGGAAAGCTCTTTGGTCTAAATATAATGATATTGATTCTACGCTTAATTAATTTTTTACCACCCTAATGATCAAAATGATGATAAATATAATGTATGTAAATAATATGACGATTTTATCTATAGTCTGTTGTCTACCATTCTGTGTTATAATCTTTCATATTGTAGGCAATTTTCATCATTGTGTCAGGCTAGTTCATCTTGTTTTAATGGTCACACGAACACCTTTTTACAGGCGTGTTCGATTAAGGCGTCAATCGAAGCATTGGAAATATTAAATTAGAGACAATATTATATTATACTCTCCTGCATCAAATTCAATAAATGTTATTTTCCTACTAATACTGTCTTTACAAACATATGCGGATCCAACGGTTGTAATGGGAGGGGTTCCCATTAAAGCCAGAAATGAAGCGGGTATATCGTTTTTTGTTTGGTTTTTTTTTCTCGAAAAAGCTGGATCCGTCTCTGACTAACCACTTTTTCTCATTAAATAAACTAAGCTGCGTAGTTTGTGTAGACTTTGATTTTGATTTTGGTTTCTATTCTTATATCCCCGATGCCGCTAAACGATCACTTTAAACTTCGATGCGTGATATGTATTGAAATATTACTCAAGAAGTTGATTTGATATGATTAGCACAACTGGACCTCTGTAAAGAATGTTCTTAATCCTTAGCGAAAAGTAATTTGTTACGGTTTATCTCTATCAAACAAGTAAATCATAGAGGTTCTTTTGACCACTACAGTTTATCACAATTTGTTACGTATAAACTGATATAATTTCATAACTTTAGGATATATAAACTAACTAAAAAAATAAATAACGTTGTAATACATCAGACAACAAACCTATCTATTCTATAAGTAAATCCAATAATTCTTCATGTCAACTAAAATATTCTTTATTTTTCAAACCCATGCAATTCACACATTATTCTGCTTTTTTTTCGTAAATATTTTTGTTTTAACACAACATATATAATATTCGTTGGAGTGTATATATAAATTCATAACAATAAATAGCACACTGTGGGACAACTTCCACTCACCCCTCGATGTGTACGTGTGGTGTGGATACAAGTCTAGCAAATAATAAGTATTTATGTATTAAAATGACAATGTTTATGCCACATAAAAAGTGCAAATAAACGAATAGATTAAATAATTTTTTTTAAAATCATTACAGCAGCATTTTAAAATAACATCAGACAATAGAAATAAAGAATTTATCGAATATTCCTCGAATAACATAATAAGAGAAATTTTGTGAATATTTAAAACATTCAGATCATTTTACATCAAATATAAAAGTAAAATTCTGTATGATATAAAGAATGGTTATTGCACCTCATAAGTTATGTCTACCTGTAATATGTAAATAACTCACCTTGTCCAAAAGAGAAAGTATATTCCAAAATAAATATAAATAATATTGAACAAAAATTCCTGATAAAATCCATTTCCGCTATTGTTCTATCTAAAATAGCAATTCCATTGCATTCTGAAAGAAACCTTTTCACCTTCTTCTAATTCTGTACACCTATGCAAGCAGACGCCTTCATTGAAGTGCAGGATTTAAAGGTAAGTCTAACTATAGCCCATTTCAGTTAAGTACCTGTAAACTCAGGTGTTAAAATAACGATCGTTGTAACTTTACGACCTAAGATTCGGACAAAAAACACAATAGGAACGGGAAATGGTTTTGGGTGGCATGGGTGCTTTGTTAAGACCAAATTATAAACATTTCATAAACATCTGTTTACAAATCATATCACGTAGAGATAACAAAACTTTTTTTTATTCTTATTGAATGAGTTCTAAAAGTGGCATTGGTGCTCGCCGAGTCCTGGTTCACCTTAAAATATAAATATATATTTATTTATAATTTATACACGTACTTTTTATAATTCATATTTATTTATTTTTCGCGCGTAAAATTTATTCAGACAGACAAAAAGTGCAAAATGAACAAAAAAAGACAGAAAATATTACGTTTTAAACCATCCAATACCTACCCATTTTATTACCTCTAAATTTGTGCAGCAAAATCGTTTTATTTTTACAAAAAAAATCATCAAAATACTAGAATACACAATGTGAAAGTCTATTGCTTTGTTTGTAGAGTGTAAACCATCTCGCATCGATTTATACATATTAACATAGAGTGTCAACTGCTAACCTAGTAATTAGAGGGCCCATAAACTCAGTGATACAAGTTATATTTTCACAACTTAAAATATAAGTTTGAATCCAATCTGTGAAGAGAAGAATTTCACATTTTACAGTGCCACACGATATACTAGTAGCTGTAAAAGGGCTTAGCTCGTCGTAGTTTCTGGACATTCTGTAGATGTGAAGATTTAGTATTAATTTGGCTTACATCTGTTGAACTATAGTATACATTTGGTTATATTATATTAGGGAGTAGAGGTAATAATGGTTTGAGAAACAACATAAAAAGTTACAGAATTAATTGATGAGGTTTTAATTCCGTCTGGAAGAACGAAGAGTCAGCTGTGTTCAAACTTGGTAACTTTGTGGTTTTTGATATATGCAAGAGATCAACAATCTAACCCTTGTCAGAGCAAATCTGGTGTTCGATTTTGAATGAAGTATGTGGGAATACATTGCAGCAAGATTCGTTATATAAATTTGGTTCAACTCCAACACCATTTTGGTAGTTGTATTATATATCTTTAAGGGGCATAATTCCACCAATCCCTTTTGAAAAATCGTTTTTTTTTTCGAACTCCCCTCCCCTACATCACTGATTTACATTGTAATTTCATTGTTAATTTACACATGCTAAAGAAAAACAAATGACTGTCTTATTTTGGTGAGTATAAATGGTTGACGTAATGTCTAACACATAAAGAAAATTACAGATTCTGATTTCAACATGTACATTTGAAGGAATGACAACTCCATATGTGACAAAGGACATTTGATAATCTATTTTAATAGAATCAAAAGTCAAAGCAATAAGAAGGAAAAACAAAAAAAGAATTTCGGTAATGAAACACATAAAAATATAATCCATTCCAACTGACATAGCGAAGTTTGTACAAGTTGGCCTGGAGTCCTTGCATATGACGATTCTCCGTCAATCAGAGGCTTTGATGATCTGGTGACAATCATCTATTCTGTATGACAATGCTAGTCCTTGGTGATCTGGTGAGGTGGCTCTTTTCTTTTTGTCAGTTAATTTAAAGACATGATGATCTAATTCATTTTGTTTGTCCCTTGATTGTCCATTAATATATCACAGACAGTTCACAGCTTCATATCAACTAAAGGGAAACAACTGGATATTAAAAGCTTAGGCTACGTTTTATTTTCAACGTCTGAAAGCACCTTTGCTATAATTGGGTTGCTTGTCGTTTTTTCTAGCAGTAGCTTATTCTGATAGGTAGCCGTGTTAAATGCCTCTCGTTTTACAAACTCTGTATAATAAAAGTTTAATGATAGTTCCTCCTCTTCACGTCGTATGTACTTCACCATCAGTAAAACTAAACTTAATGCATAGAAACACAGCACTACAACAATATATAAGAAAGCATCATAAGTCCAACCTTCCTCGTTGATCATTGTTAAATTTCCACAAACGTAAGTTCCATTTATAGTTATGTTAATTAATGGTGGCATACAATCATTGTCAACTGTAGAATTTCCACAAACATATGATCCATTAATACCTGTGATAGCCGTTGAACAATCATTGATTGTCTCTGTTAAGTTACCTGGAAATAAACATAAATTTTCTTTAAATTTGTATGATAATTTGTTTATGGATGCTAACGTCACTTTCAATAATATTTCAGTTATATCAGTGATGGTAAGTTTTATTGGTTGGAGGAGACTAAAATACACAGAGAAAATCGCAAACATTCTGAGAGTAAGTGACACACTTATCACATACATAAAGTTGAGTCGAGTTGACCTCGCCATGGATAGGAGTCGAATTCTTGTTATTGTACAACCATAAGCTCATAGCCACATGTATTCCCAACTAAAGACCCCCATACCCGGTTTAATGCTCTTTTTACATTTTGTAATATAGTATTTTTTGCGGACATACGAGAAAAGGACAGGCTGTCACTACCACAAACACAAATGGTATTTCTCTTTCTATATTGAGTTTAATTAACACTGTACCACACTTTCAACTTATTTACTTTTATACGATAATATTCAAACCCGTTCTCAATATTTATTTTGTCAATAAAGAAATAAAAAAAGTCAATAATTAATTCCAATATCTCTTTTTGTCACAATGAATAGCAACATCAATAAATATTTGAATAGGAGCTATATGATCTTAAATAACACATGAAACACAACATACATTATAACAGGTGTCAAACATTGATTTAAACGGAAAATTGTAACAATAATCCACAACAAATTCAAGCAAATGACATTAAATACACCTAAGTTTTGAGAATAATTCTTACTATGCTTAAAAAACTGTATGATAAAGGTAAGTTATTATTTTCAAATAATAAAAATAATCTCCATAGGGCCCAATACTAATTTTATCAGATTGCAAGTAAAGGAGGCTGCCATTATAATGAACAGCCTTACTTGTTCTTTCCTGTCTGTTGTTATGCTAATTTCAGTCACATGGGAATGCCATATTAGGTTAAAGATTCAAGATGTTACTCTATTTTTTTCAACTGGCTGGGCGTGGCTTAACACGGATTGTCTGATTACAGGAAAGTCCATGTATTTAGGAGGCTCAGGTTACCTGATCAATTTCATTTATACAGCTATATTCAATCGTGCGTGTATAATCCAATCTGTGTATTTGAATTACACCCTTGTGCGTTCTATTCCTTTTGTATGAATTGACTTCGGTGACACTGCTGAATACAGTTCAATAATGTCAATAACGGGAACTGCCCTGTACATACACAAAATAAAATCGAATGCTCTCATGTAAATGTAAAGGTCAACTCCGCCCGACCAGTTAAATAAAATAGAGTAATACTAACGATTTCACTTGAAATAAATGAATTTTCCTTTTGACAGCCAAAGGGAGATAATCATTACATATTTGTGTTTTCAACATAACAATTTGGGCAGGCCATCCTGTTAGCATAAAATTACATACTCATCTCGTTTTACAAAATGTGAAAATCACAGTGGGAAGGTACCAATTTATACTATCTGAGATATTAAAATTTGTTATAGACCATCATTATCAAAGAAAAAAAATAATTGATAGTATTTAAAAAATAAATCATGGAAGCCAGAATGTGTTGGGAGTTTTAACATGGATTGGCGGATATTAGTATAAGTTATCCCGAGCCAGAAGCGAGGGATAAAATTTACTAATAGCCGCCAATCCATGTTAAAACTCAAAACACATTCTGGCTTGTATGATTTATTTCGATTCTGATATGTCTAAGGGTACAAATACGGTAGTATACTTTGATTGGAAGACGGTAATTTATACATACGCTTGCGGAAAATGTCGCACACAATTTATTTAACTCGAATAATACTGCGCCCTCTATCGACATTATTCGGGTCACAATGTATGGTGCCAATGGAGACGTCAGTCACATTCATCGGCGCATGTGCTAATGAGATAATACGAAGAAATAATTCTGTTTTTTTTTAACAAAGGGAAAGAGTGAGGTCATGTTAGAATCTGTTTTATAATATGAGAAATCAATGATGGTCGTAAAGGATCAGATATCAAATATCTTGAAACAACTATAAAAACGAAAACTATTTATAGTGCAATCATTATGAATGATATGTTTGTCCTATTTAACATGATCACCATAAAAATGCACCATCACAGAATATAACACCTAAAGAAATAATGCTGTCGTCTTAGGAAATTAGTTTCCGGACATATTGTCATACATCTTCACGAGACATTGATCACATGTCCACAATAGAGAATCGTACATAGAGGAAGAAGAAATTAAAGGGTTGTGCCAATCTTCTATCTTTATAGCTCTTGAAGAAAGTTTGCCTCATAAGTGTGTAGAAACAAATCAGGGAGTAATGGAATTATACCGATCGTCTTTTGAAACAATAGTCCACAAAACTGGACAAATACTGTATGTTGTCTATTTGAATGGTGTCGTCCTATTATATTTATTATTATATTTTGCGGGGCTTCTATTTTGACAAAGTAAGATTTTTCTCTCCCAACAACACAATTACTAATACCAAGGATTTATTCCTACTATATAAATCCTTGCTAATACCTAATGTTCCCCGTTCTTCTTGGAGACGCAACACCGAATACAGTCACGTATATTGTTTGTTCCTGTCTTATTATTATTATATCACACCGCTTTATGTAATATTAAAATTTGACATGCCTCGACTGAATTTAGCCAAATAAAATAAAATTAAGATTTTATATTCATAACTGTATTCTGCGAGATCGGTCGTTTTAAAAGAATGTCTTTATCAAAATTGATAAACAAATGAGATTGCAAAGCTCTTGGAAGAAAAAACAAGTTTGAAGAAACCACAGTGTAATCAGAATCCTTGAATTGAAAGGGACAGACAATAAAATCTCCAAAAGAAAAAGGATAAAAGTACAAACAACGATCTACAAAACCCTACACAGAAAATTAATGTCTTCTAGTATTGCGGACTAGCAACAGAAAAAGGGAAATATCATAATGAAATAGTAATGAAATAGTAATGAAATGTAAACTTATTAAATCCTGAAACTCAACTTCACCGAAAACTGTCTATTTTACTTACACAATTTATGCGATACTCTCAGGTCAAGTTGTCAACTCTTATTTTTCAAAGTGATCAAGTTAATATGGCATCTAATCGGTTTGTGGAACTTCATGTATATTTCAAAAGCAACGAAAATATTCGTTCTGATAAAAATCTTAACCACACGCGTGAGAAAGAAAATGGAAGACATGTCTCCTTCGATGGTTGGATGAGGAGTTTAACCGTGTACTCTAAACAGAATTAAGATTTGAGAATGGATTTATCTCATGTTCATTACACAAAAGAGTTGAAGAGTTGTCCATGTGTCGTCATAAATCATCGATGTTAATTTTCTGAGTGACCCTGAGATGTCAGAAAAGCCTCTCACTATGAGGCTACTACTGACAGAAACCCAGTCTGTATCTCTCTTAGATTGGGGAGAGACACACATTTTAACCGAGACAGAGATTGTTTCAATGCATGTTCAACGGGCTTCGAACACATGAACACGACAAAAGAAGAAGATCCATGTACCAATCATGTTTTGTCACACTGGAGCAATAATTATGATCTGCGATGCCCCAGAATTTTCCCCGACGGATTGAAATGGCATCTACTGTATAAGAATTTATATCTAAAGCTGGCGATACGTATGTCTATAGTTATCTATTCAGACTGGTAGCAAACAGACATTCCCACCATAGACACACACATTAGAATTCATATTTGTGTAGTTCCAATTTTTCGTTCACTGAAGCCAGATACCTCCACAAGGCATCTGCTAGCACACTGAATCGACATGAAATGTGACGGACTTGGTTGTGTAAATGCAACTATAGGAGCAAAGCAGACTAGCAGAGTAATCTCAGAAACAGAGATCAGAAACACTGACTTAAAAAAACCTCCTAGTAAATAGCCCATTATCAGTCTTCTGTATATCATCAGCAGAATTCTTTGAAGTTCTGCTGAGAATTGGGAGACTTGGAAATCAATTTGCTAACATTAGTAAATATTCTCCTCTCGACAGCAGCACAAGGTTGATTGATTGATTGATTGATGATTGATTAATTATTGATTGATAGATTGATTGATTGCTTGCTTGCTTGATTGATTGATTGATTGATTGATTGATTGATTGATTGATTGATTGATTGATTGATGTTTAACGTCCAGCTAACACTTTTTCAGCTATATTCAGGACGAGTAAAAACGTTTGAAGATACCAAATGGGTATTCAGGAACCGAAAATTGAAAGACAGACAATATCATGGTAATATGAAAAACTCAAAAGAAAACAAACACATAAATTGAGCAACACGACCCCTGCTGAAATCGAAGATTTAACTCATGTGCTCCGGAATGGTAAACAGTGTCTGCTTCACTAGTGGCACCCCTCGTGTTACTCATGCTTAATATCCGGTGATGTGCCATAAGTCCAGTGTGTACTTCGCAGATAAACCAAACAGTTTGTCTGTAACGGGGCAAGTCATCAAAGAGTTCTTAAGAATATCTTGTATTGGTGACGTTTATCTAGAATTTCATATCTTCTGGGAAGAAATGAAATTTACCAGTAGTCAAGACAACGGCAACTGGATCGTCTCAAGCGACCGATCTACCTTAAGTGGAAATGATTTTCATTCGTGGATATAGTCCATTTCTTTACCATGGAGAATCGTCCAAGCAGCAGCAACTAAATATTCCACTGTCCAACTAGAACTCGTGAATAAGAACGGACGTTTTCTAACTTTGCCCAAATTGACCGCACAAGTCTTAAATAATCACCCGACTTGGCCCCTAATTATGACGCGAAAGATTATTACAATAAGGGGCTGTTTTCCAATAGAAGCTAAATCTATGTAGGAAAATGTTGGATAAAACCCAGCAAACTGACCGAAAGAAGACTACTTTTCAGTCGGATTACTAATAATAGAATCATTAATAATCTGTAGAACAACAGTGACATGGTTAAATTCTGGACAGGACTTTCTGAAAGTCCCCTTATACTGAAACAAACCACAAGAAGCCTCAAAATCAGATGTCTTCTTGGGTCTGGATGGTGAGTGAATCAAAAAGCTGCAGGACGAAATGCCGGAACCTTTGTTTGGAAATCTGATTCATTGTCATTTGCATGACGAAAATAACCCACTTTACTATCTGATGCCAAAGGTTGATAGTCCTGGTGACTGGACAGGAGGAATTCAGACAGACGCTTATTCTTTTGGAGAGATTTGTCAAATTATCGGAAACAGATGTCCGGAAGTTTGTCAAAATGTCTAAAAATCCTTCACCTCACTCAAAAGCTGACTGTTGTCCGACGGTTGATTGGCAGTGGACGAAGCAGAAGAAATTACTTAAGAAAAGTTTGAAGATACCAAAGAGGTAATCAGAATCTGTAGATCTAAGATACCAAAGAGGTAATCAGAAGAAGGACAGACAATACAAAAACCCAAGAGAAAATGGAAAAAAGAACAAACAACGATCTACAAAGCATTCCACAGAACAATACGGTCTTCCAGTACAGGGGCGGATCCAGGATTTCAAGTTAGGGAGGGGGACGCACTTAAAAAAAATCGCGCCGAGCGAAGGGAGGCTTGAACATTTTGGGGGTATTTCGTGTGAAAAATCACGATTTTACGCAAAAAAGTCATATTTTTTCCAATTTTAGGGGGGGGGGCGCCGGGTGCGCCTCCCCCTGGATCCGCCCCTGCAGTATTGCTGACTATTAACAGGAAAAGGAAAATGACATAAAGAAATAGGAGGCTTTGCCTGATTGGACAAAGGGTTGCTAGTCCTAGAATAATAGTAAGAGTCCCTTGGCAAAGCGTACCGGTGGACAATACCCTGTGTAGCTATTTACCATAATGGAAGATCCATGAACAGCCCAAAAAGTGTCCATGTCATCATCTACACGGGAGAAGGCATGGTTGGTCGGGCAAGTAGCAGTTGTAATAAACTGCTGTAGTAAAAGTCGATATAGTTACCACCAGCTATGGCGCCCGGCAACAACTGAAGGGGCAAAATACTATCTCTCAGTTATTCAAAGATAGTCTAAATTCTGAAACGGTGAATACCCTATGACCAATCAAGAAGGAGCAACAATCAGTAGTTTGCTGGTAGGACTCTCAATAATCAAAATAGTTAACAAATATAAATTAAATATTGATCAAGACTTTCAAATAGAATTGAAACTGATTTTTGTTTTAAATTATTTAAGCATTGTTTTAATGGAAATAGTATTCAGTGTTGCGACACAGACATGATTCATTAGCTCTCAAATAAGGTAATTATTATTAAAACTAGGGTTCCCCTCCCTTAGGCATAGGTGACCGTAGCCAATTTCAGCTATCCTGTTATTATGCCATTTGATTTTCTTGTTTACAAAGACTATTAAATTATTTTTCTCTCCAATGTTTTGATATTTTGAGTATCTACTAATGTTATCACTAAACCTATCGCCCACACAAAAGTCGATATCCACGTTTGTATTGTTACATTTATATTGGGTGTCTCTATTTCTGTCTGTCTCATTTAGTGAACATTGATTTGTGATATATAAGTATCATATTATCAATGTGAAACAGAGCAGGTGATACCAGGAAACAGTTGCAAGTGAAACTGTTCTAGTATTGCCATGTTAAACACACCACCTTATATGTAGACATAGACCTAAAATAAGGTGGTCTATCAGGTAATTCCTTTAATATTTCCTATATTCCCTTATATGTCGATATAGACCTAAATAAGCTGGGCTATTGGGTAAATCCTTCTATAGTTCCTATACTTGTTTTCGTCTAGAGATAGACAAGTCTTAGCCAATATAAATCATTTAAGACAAGTCCCTCGATATGCGTCTGTCATTAACTGTTATAAATGTAAATTAGCACGCACGGGATAAATAATGGCGGAAGTATTCACGTGGGGAGGTACACAACATTCAAACGTGTAATGAGGAAATCATGTGCTATAAAACAATAGAATATTGTGATAAAAAAACACCGAAGTCTTACCATCGATTCCTTTATTAAAATCCATTCGTCAATACATAGAATCCACTAAATTGTAATAGGGATAAAACAAACCCTGGTTCTTCTCCTCTTTGAGGTAAGAAAATAATTCCTTAAAAGTTAAAAGAAGTAAAGCTTTGTGTTAAATTTTACCAGTTAATTGTTGGAAAACAATTACACCATTGAGGAAACTAGTCGATACTAAGAATAATGTTTGATGTTCCCAACAGAGGGTTCATTAAAAATTGATGTATCCCATTCATTTTGAAGCGGGGAAAAATGATAGTTGATGCTGAAATGGGTGAAATCAATAAACGCCAATTACATAAAACGATCTTAAAAGGTAATCAGTAGCTTAAAATTATAGTTAGACATTAATAATAATTATATCATGTTTTTGTGTGTATTGTATTTCCTTAAGCTTTTACTAAGGTGAATGGCGACATGGTGTGGTAGCACCAGTGGAGCGCATACCAAAGTTGAAGAACTTTCAAGGACGAGTAGATTGTGACATGATGTTGTAAGATCAGTGGAGTAGACACCAAAGTTCAAGAATTTTCATGGCCGAGTAAATGGCGACATTGATGTTGTAACACCAGTGAAGCGGATGCCATAGTTGGAGAACTTTCAAAGAGTGAATGGAGACATCTAGTAGCACTAGTGGAGCAGATACCACAGTGGAACACTTTCAGAGAGTGTATAGATACATGGTGTAGTAGCACTAGTGGAGCAGATACCACAGTGGAACACTTTCAGAGAGTGTATAGAGACATGGTGTTGTAGCACTAGTGGAGCAGATACCATAGTTGGAGAACTTTCAAAGAGTGTATAGATACATGGTGTAGTAGCACTAGTGGAGCAGATACCACATTGGAACTCTTTCAAAGAGTATAGAGACATGGTGTAGTAGCACTAGTGGAGCAGATACCACATTGGAGC